>JAOBYF010185324.1:0-10554 GCA_025403605.1 Parazoanthus darwini | reverse complement strand
TTCCTTCCTTCCTTCCTTCCTTCCTTCATTCATTCATTCATTCATTCATTCATTCATTCATTCAATAATCCATCCATTTCCCCGCCAATTCATCCACCTCTGAGTCAACCCATCTAACGTTCAGCAAAGGCACTCAGAATTGCCAGTGAGAAAAGAGAAAACATTTCTTTTGAACCGAGCAAATGTTTTTGCAATCGACTCCGAATCACAAGAAAATCTAAAACTTTTTTAAACTTTTCGTTCTGTCATCTACTTTTGAAATACTCTCAACCACTGGTTGGTACTCTTTCGTGATTTTTCATTTTCACTGCTAGTTATCAAAGACAAAATGTCATGTTCATTTGCTTCTGCAACCGGAAGGCCGCTTCTTGCACTTTGTAGACATAACTGTAAAGATACTTCAAAAATTGCTAAGCAACCAACAGACCAATCAAATACAAGTAACTTTGCCCTGAACTAAGGAAAATGTCCCCTTTATTAAAGAAGTAGAGCATAGTTATTTTGTTCTCTTCGCTATAATCTCATTCGTTTCATTCCGTTCACTGATTCATACGTTTGTTTGTTTTATCTTGATTTTTATAAACAAAGCAACAGCATCTAATAAAATACAAGTCTTACAATACAAGAGATGAGCAAGACAACACATAGCAGCCTTCAACTTACCCTCCAATTGCTTGTTAAACGTCCCAGTTCGGTAGCACGCTGACCTGTATGGCCCGTCGGCACAGGTACCAACGCAATGTCTCAAGATAAACCAGACGAGGATGGTTAACGTCATGTTAACAAAAACGCTGGAAAAATAAAGGTTCAGATTGTTTTAAATGCGGTAGCTCGAACTATTTTGACAATCTTTTGCTAAGCAGTCCGCGGACAGCTAGGCTGAGTCGTTGGACACATGTAATTTTGTAAAAATTCCTTGTGCGCCTGCTCCAGAATTGACAGATAAAGAGGGTCTGGATGGGGTTAACTGATAGCTGATAATCGTCCAAAATCTTAACTGATAACTAATATTTGGACATATTTTTTGCTGATAACTGGTTATTTGGTTTTAAACTGATAGTAGCTATTTGTAAATCTTTAACAAAACGCATTTGCCACTTTGTTGTTTAAATTCAGTAGCTTGAAAAAATAACAAACAAAATTTAAAACAGTGTGATGTTAGCTGCGTATAACTGTCGGAACTGCCGTTTCATTTGCAATTTATCCTTGAATAATGTAGTATGTGACATTATGTAGTTGTATGCAAAGTACCAGTCGACTTTTACGCTATTTTATGTCAGTCTGGCACTGTTAGGGGCATTAGAATAGACGAATTCGTTTAAATTAATTGATAATCGCGCATTTTTACTGATAACTGTTTTTGGCCAAATATTCAGCTGATAACTGATATTTAGATACCCCTATCTAGACCCTTAGGTTCATTTTCCTAGCTGATCACTTGTTATATCTGTAAAACATGACACGACAGTCACCCTGGGATAGTTATTCTCACTGCTTAGAGTTTGAGTTGATGGTTAAGTCCCTATCTCGGGAGATTGAAAAGTATGAAACATTAGATTTCGAGAAAAGTGTTTAAAAACACAAAAGAATAGTTATAAGGCCGGGGCCAAAAGAATAGAAACGTGTGAGCAAGACAAACATGACAAGTTTTGTTACTGAAATAATTATCATATAGTACGTACGCTAAAACTGATGAAAACTCGTGCAACTTGAGAAATTTAGTTTAAGGGGTTGAGTTTCAGATACCTTATGGGCTGACTAGGAATTATTTCTGATATCATCTGCACGTCGTAGTTCACCTTCTCTCAATCTTTCTCTAAATCGTAAAACACGTTTTTGTTTCGTATCATAAATGCCAAATACAGAGTTGCGGTATTCTAGTTAAGTTAAAACACAATTACTAGAGCGAACTGGTTATGAAAACTCGGCCAGTTTCTTTATTATATGCGTTTCTTTATTGTAACCATAGTTAATAGAGCGAACTGGTTATGAAAACTCGGCCATTTTTTTTTTGTTATATGTTTTTCTTTATTGTAAGCATAGTTAATAAAGCGAACTGGTTATGAAAACTCGGCCAGTTTCTTTGTTGTATGTGTTTCTTCTCTACCTCTTTAGTTCGTTGGCCTTGACAGTGCACAAAACATAAAAGGTATTGAACTACATATTAACAACTAACCGAGCAGATACATTTGGGCTAACGGGTAAAAAAACCTTGTGTAGGGGTTTTTGTTTAACATAAGCTAAAGCAGCTTCGTGCACTCGTTTTGAAGTTGTTTCTGCTTCACAACCACTTACACTAGATCTTTCAACTATAGTTACGAAGAAGGTAAAATCTTACAACAACAAAAGCAACGATAACATCAATGATGATGATAATAATAATAATGATGGTAAAGATGACCATTAAAGATGAAGTGCAGTTGAATATATCCACGAGTTTTAGATATTTGACAATTTGCTCATACTTTTTAAATTGTAGTTGACTCTGAAAAGCCTCGTGTTGAAGGGAAAACTCAACGTAAGGTATTGTATTGTATTTTATTGTATTGTTTAATCCCCACTAACTGCATGTTTAGATAGACTATAAAGGAAAGTTAAGTGTTAATCTCTTCTTTTTCATGTAAAGCAATATCACAGTTTTGCAAATATCGGATTAAGTTTTGTTAGGTTTGAGCTCATGCCAGGATCAAAAAAACTGGTTTTGTGGAACGCCCGTTTGAACGACGATCTAAAAAGAGAGCCTCTTCTCTCCGGCATTTAATTTGTTTTGTTTCCTCCTTTTGGAGGTTCTATCGCTTTTATGTTTTTGTTATTAGATTTTTCATATGACCGTTGGCCATGTTAGAGAGTCTCGATTAAATTGTTTCAAATTCATGCATTTTCTTTTAGAACTCCGCTGAACGCGAAAAGGCCACCTGATATAAAACGTTTAGTGTTTTCATTCGTGAGCTTCACTCATTCGTTTCGGAGAGTTTTCGAGACTTCGTGTGATCATAAAATCAGTTCAAGCTTGGTTCTCTGACTTTTAAGATGAGCTGATGCTAGCTTCACTTCAATGATTTTTAATATTTGTTTCCGAACGTTGTGATCTTTTCATTCAATTAATTTGCTTCAATCGTTTCATAATATATTTTACTAAAATCAATTAGATTGTTTTGGAAGTTGAACAGTGTTCTTAAAATGTTTCTTTGTAATTAAAGAGTAGGGAACTTTGTTTAATGAAATCCTAGAAAAAGCCATTCTGTTCCCCTCTCACGTTTATCATTATTTTGATAATAGCTTCATATTTCCCAATTTGAAATAGCAGACTTGCTGTGTTTGCCTGCATGGCCTTGTTCTGCTGACACTTATGAACCTTAAACCACAATATCCATATTCCGGGCGGAATATCTACCCAGTTTTGACATTCCCGAGAACGCCAATATTAATATTCCCAAGGCAAATAATCCGATGTACCATAAGTCCTACCAACAAGAACTTTATTTTCTGTATTCATTATTCTCGTGAAACTGCAACCTCTATAATTATATTGCCTTGCAAAAATTAACCGATATTCATACTCCTCGGCACAAAATGTGCGAATAATCATATTCTAACATTTATTCCTCTTCCACACCCGAGCATACCATATCAACTCTTTTAGTTGATCAGACTACATGCGTTCAAAGCTCACCCGCCAATCGAAGTAGAAACATTCAGACTTTTAGAAACTTTAATTAATATGGACTATTTATTTGCTAATGGCAGTTATAAGAAAACACTAATATAGTTCCTGAAAACTTTGTATTTGTTCATACCTCGTGTTGGCTGTTCCTGGACAGAGCTTCTGTTGTCGATTATTACATCCTCCCTCAGTTTTGACTTTTGTTATCCCGACTGTGCAATTGGCAAAGGTGGTGTGCTGTTTGAAACGACAACAAAGGAATATTGCTTTTAAGAATCACTAACACTGTATCTACATTTAAACGGCATTGACACTGCTCAGTGTTTAAATTCTTGCGATGAGAATGTTACTTGTCGTATTACAGTCCCAAGTTACTTCATATAAAGAGCAGAGCTTTAACAAGAATAAGGGCTGATTCGCCCGACTTACAAGAATTGTGCCGTTTTATTGCTTGCGAAAAACCGACATTTAATCGAGCATTAATTAAATGTTAAATGATGTTTTTCTTATCGTTTTTTAATGGGTTTTTAAAAGATAACTTGACAGGATAGGGAAATCGGATATGATAACGCAGTTCTTAAAGCAAAATCATTTACCATTTCTTGACTTTGTAACAGTCACCTTTGTCACTGATACAGATTGGCACCTGAAAAGAAAGAAACAATTATAAAGATAAATGCTCGTAAAAACTCTTGGTTGGCAACATTTGTTAAACATAATAGCACTAACATGAAAGAAACAAGAGAAAGAAGTAAAAGTCTCATAAAACTCTTGGCGGCTTACTCTAACGGAAGCGACTTTCACAGTCAACGGAAGCCACGGAGAACTATAATCAGAAGATTTTCTCTAGTCACGAGACGTACAATAACGTTTATTAAAACTTCGACCGTCTATCATAATTGTTATTTTGTGGTATATATTGTTTGATCTTTCATGTTTTTTTTTCTGAACGGAAGAAAATAAATGGTTTTGAGGCGAGCTCTTCCGCAAATCCGCCATCTTGATCATGTTTAGTTTTATTAGTTATATGTGTCATCGACGGCTAGGTTTCACAAGGCATCAAAGCCAATCCTTGATTAAGTTTTATTGTAATTTTTATTAAACCCAAGATTAAGTTTTATTGTAATCCTTTTCGTCAATATAAAAAAACTGAGCCCCTTAAAAGCCAAGCCCTGCGAGCAAACATCGATTGAAACAAATTTGCAAATTTCAGGCAAGTTTCTAAGCTTTTTTCCATTTTTTTTATTGATGTCAAGATCAACCAATCACAATGACCCAACTGTTCGCTTATGAACCAATCACAAGTAGGAAAAATCACCATGACCAAAACAAGAAACTCTGTGCCGCGGTGTTACTGAACAAAATGAAAAAAAATATATTAAATCAGTAATGAAATAAATAAACATCTTTAATCAAGAGCGAGTTATACTTTCAATTTAGTTTCCGTATTCTATGCCGTAAATCATGACGCGGTGGTTTTGGGCTTGAAAAAGATGTTTGATCTTCAAAACCTCTTCGGCCTTTCTTTTGTCTCAGATAATTGTATTATTTGAGATATATTTAGTCCTGTCCACAAGATGCTAGATAAGGTAAAAATGTTGCTCCAAATATATATCGCCAAAGTTGCTCATTTTTGTAAAAGTTGCTTCTCTTTAAAAAATCATAATACACTGTATAGCTTATAGTAGCAGTAAATATACGTACTGTTCTTTGCAAAGGCAAACAGTTGTATATTACTTGATTAATTAACTTTTTCCAAAGCAAAAACGCCAAATAAATGGGTTATCGCAAAAGCTGCTTTAATACAAATATAGATAAAGGTGGTTATCATAATCAAGTTTCAGTCTCTGCTGTGGACAAAGGGCAGGGGTTTGACCTCGAAATGAAAAATTGTCAAATACCCATGGGTGGGTTAAGGAAATATTACAAGTCAAAGAAAGTTAAACCGCCCCAGCCATTGGCAAAACAAAGGGAACACGATATTTTGGTAAGTAACGCACCATTAATATTTTTCCAACCCTAATCGATCATATATTGCAAGCAATGAAAGGTTTTAAAACCCAGGGGGCAGCATTCACCCTCCAAAAAAGGTTTCTCAACAATTACATTGTATTTTCTTTCCTGCAATTACAACAAAAATACTTAAAAAAGCTGAAACATTGCCGAAAAAAAAGTTGCCCACGAGCCACAAAGTTGCTCGTAAAATGAAAAGTTGCCCCAAAAGTTTCCGGCTACTTGTGGACAGGTCTTGATAAATTGGTAGCAGGACTTCGTAGTGGTCAATTCTGCCTGTAATTAAACTCGCATTTATAAAACATAATTGGACCGCCCACTGATCCTGTTTTAATGTCGTCCAATTTTGTTATCACTCGTTTGATTACCAACTGATTTGGACTCCAATCAGTCCTATTACCAGGGTATTTACCAATGACACAAGTACCTTCAGTGTTGCTCAGTACGGAACTTGAAGCAGAATCTTGACTGTGTCATTTTGAGCAGTCGTTAATTCGAAATATGATATTGTAAAGTATAAAACCTACTATAAATTTGCAACGTGTTCTCTCAAGGTTCCTTGGTAGTTTATAGATATAAAAGATGCATGCTTCAGGACAAACACTTAGCGGTTAACTTAGAGCGGAAAGGTTTCTGATCTATTTCGGCCATTTGTGATACTTTCTAAGGCAGCTCTACCTAATGAATACACCTCAACAAATCTGCAGTGGTTGGTTCCTGTTGAAGACTGTTGAAAAGAAACCACAACTTCGTTTATTACAAATTTTAAACAAGCCTTAACTTTTTGGGATATGCCATAGCTGATGCTGAGAAAACCGGCTTATGTTTGATAAATATATTTGTCTAGTACTCCGACAATTTTTATTTTGTATCAAAAACACTCCAAACGTTTTAGTCAACATTTTCGTGGCAAGTTAGAGTTGTAAAAATCGTAAAATTACTCATAAATCAATTAATGCAAGCACCGAAAATGTGTTATCTCAAAGCAAAAAAAAAAAAAAAATGGGGAAGATTTTTGAGAAAGATGTATCGCGGGAGCCCCAATTGATCTGCTTACCATATTTTTATCATACAGCCTACTTTAGATTTTATCCCGAAAACAAACAGTTCAGAAAAGGAATAATAATAACTTGCAATTGAACCAACGGTCAAGAACTGAAACACACGATAGAGGAATCGTGAAATGAAAATGGAATAAATGAATAATGTAACAAAACATTGTGGAAGGAACTGATAAAATCAAAATTGAAAACAAAAATAAAAACTTAAGATTCAAGTTTAAAGTGAGTCTACAAAGACTTTATATTTCAGTGTATTTTTTGACATGTTTAAGTTATTAGGAAGTAAGGCGCATTCAAACCATAAGCAGTTTTAAATCCATATTTACCTTAATTGTCATTGATTTCGGTATAGCGGCTCTTTTGATCTTCTCTTTTCTTATTTCTTGTCGGCCACCCAAACCTCACCTTGAGTTGCTTTTCAGTAACTGCTCTGTCGTGGAAACTTGCTTCAAATAAACTCTAGGACTAACTATACTAATTTTAAAGGCTGTCAAATCCCCTTTAAACCACAAGTGATTAAATTGACAAAATCATCTATTGCATGATCACTCCAGATTGAAAACATTTTGCTCATGCGGATAATCCGTTTTTTGAGACGTTTTAGCTGGTTTTCGAAAAGGAATGGTACTGCATTGTAGGTTAAAATGTCCCAGAGTTTCCGGAAAACGTAAAAGCCGAAGTACCAGACCCTAGGATTTAATGAAACTTAGAAAACATTATAACCGAATCATTTGTGATGGTGTCACATTTAAACTCCTTTCGCACCACAACAAATATAAGATGTATCCGTTCCTATAGTGACTATAGATTCAAAAAAGCCTTTCAGATTGTCCCCAGAAAGCCGTAAACTAAATATTATTCACATTCAGGTTAATTTTACCTACAATTTGCTTTATTTAATTTGAGCTGCGGGTATATTACGAGACTGCATGAGAAACATTAGAACTTCTCTATCACAAAAGACTATCAGAAAAACAAAACCTGAAAATGGAAACCTTACCGAAGTGTGAAATTTATGTGCTGATCAAGTTAGTAAGCTTGTATCCGTAGTTCTCGGTGCTTGTGTCTTCAATGGAGCAAAACGTATTTCTGGACATCATTAATTGCTTGCAGAAACATCTCGCAAATCGTTAAAATGAATTTGGAAGCCTGTAAGTCTTTCAATGTCATTGATGTCGGCAGGAAAATACGCCAGTTCATTGCAAAAATCAGTTCACCGACATTTGACATTTCAATGTCACTTTCGTGGATGTGTGCAGGTGGATAAACACGGACCGTAATCAAGCACAGCACGGTACTTTGATAATATAACAGCAGAGGCGGATTAATTTGTAAAAAGAACAGGAACAATGTAAAACTAGTTTTTCTAGAAAGCTGGCGAGTGAGCCAAAACCTGTGGGAGCTCATGTGCCTGTGGTATTTTTCGTTGTCATTAAGCCAGCTTTATAATCATGGGACCATGCACATATAAGATAATTTCGAAATAAAGAGATGTCGATGTTCCTGGAGATTTAAGTTTGGACTTTTTAATTAAAATTCCCCATATTTTGACGAAATTAGATTCCTACAGCATTTCATCAAAATAGAAAAAGATCTTGCACTGAAGAGATTAGACCACTTAAGGTGGCTCCCACCTGTTATCCATTTTCCTGTGCCACTGAACTTTATGAAAGGCTTTTTCAAACATCATGATGGGTTCGTACCAGGTTTTGTAAGATGGTGTTACAACAGCGTTTTAACTTATCAATCCTTGTATTATCAGCAGAAATTCTGTTTCCATGGCAACTCTTCAGGGCGTGAAACACACCGTACTTTTAACATTTGATTGCATTTTACACAAAAATTAGTCGGTGAACTTCCTTTTTTATTTCATTAAAACTGTTTGCACATTAGCAACGGTACACATTAAGAGGACTTCCCACTGCTACGGTAACCAAGTAAGGTGTCATCCAAGTATTACATTAACTGAGGTTAACCTAAACGCGCCCATAGTCTGTTTCTCTGAATATGAACACCCTCCTCATATTACCACTACATTTTTCCCTGAGGTCTTTTTTATCGTTTATACAGAGTATTTACGTTGATCTTTTGGCCAATGTGACTTAATATCTGTAAAACGACCTTTTCAGTTCTGACGAGCACTGGTGTGGAATCTTGACTCCAATGATGACGACAATTGTGGTGGCTACAATGATGACAATGATGATACTAACAGATAATGAATGCGAACGTCAAAGAAGATAATGATTGGTGGATTTAGAAAAATCAGTGATATATTTTTGTTCTCAAGATACAGCGAAAGACATTTTGAATTGTCTTGGACCCGAAAGCTTTCAATATGTTTACAGAGTATATTTCCGGTGTTGAAGATCATCCATGTATGACGTCACAGCTAGTCGCGAGAACTGTGAAGTTTTGGTTCCTGTCCGAAGCGGATTTTAAAAATGTTCATAAGTTTTGGGTTGAAGAGAAGTTGTCCTTAGGTAAGGAGCACGCCATAGAAAAAGGAAGAAAACTTCGATTCCATTCAGTGTTTCTTGCAAAAACTGAAAGTTATCGAGGATAACAGCCATTTCAGCTTCGTTGTTTAATAAAAAAAAAGTGGCAATGCGCCGGCACTTTCTGACAGTGTGTGTAAACTGTGCGGAGGCGTTAATTGGTTTTTGAGATAAAACTTCATAATGAAAACTTTTTTCCAAACAAAAGGCTCCAGTAGGTTCAGATTAGGTCAAATTCAAATTCGGATTTTTTCGATAGGAAATTTAACAAGCTTTCGGAAAACATTTACTTTTGGAAGGACCTAATTAAAAACACAATGTGCTATAAGCTAAAAAGTGAAGGTATATGAAAAGGTGATGCGCAAAAATTCCGTGATCTCCATTTTGATGCGCAAAAATTCCAGGATCTCCGGCGCATGACAAAGGAGTTGATATCAAAGAAAAAGAAGGATCATGCACAAAAGCTGAAACGCGCCTCGCTGAAAACCCAAAGCGGTCAAGACTTCCACAAAAGATGTCTCTCCCAGTTTTCTCCGGGACGGCTTAACGTTTGTCACTGCTAGTGGCAAGAAGGCAAGCGTACTTTTTTCCACTGATGTAGCAGACTTTACTTACTTGCCCGCTACAAATGAAATTTGGCAACTACACAACTGTCTGTTTCTGAAGTGCTAACAGCCCTCGAAAATCGATTGATTCCAATGAAGCTCGCGGGACCGACAACATTCCTGGATTACTTCTCAAGAATACAGCTGAGGTTATTGCCCCGCCCCTCTGTCACTTGTTCAACTTATCGCTTTCTCTCTGCGTAATTCCAACCAGTTGGCAAATCACTAACATTACGCCAATATTTAACTGACATCTGGAACAATCTACCTCGGAACCTCAAGACTGCCTCCATCATACATTAGCTCAGAAACTCTGTCAACATTGACTCTCAAAGACAAACTTTCCGGCTTGAATTAGCCGCCATAAAACATAGACTTACCTGTTGTATTCATAAGCGTTTTTTTATTATTTTAACAATAACAATAGCAGTAACAATAACAATAACAATAACAATAATAATAATAATAATAATAATAATAATAATAATAACAATAATAATAATAATAATAATAAATTTAATTTATATAGCGCTATTTCTTAAAAATTCAATAGCGCTTAACAGCTGAAAAAATATACTAAATCTAAAAAGACGAACATATACTAAAAAAGAAATGGTAAGAAATGATTTAATTAAATTAGGAAAAAGAAGCAACAACTGAGGGCATCTTCAAGGCGCGATCAAATGTTCTGCATTTGTTTTGCAGTGAACTTT
>JAOBYF010185213.1:0-10562 GCA_025403605.1 Parazoanthus darwini | reverse complement strand
GAGAGGGACCGCAAACCCAGCTCACATACTTCCCAGGCTGGGAGTCGAAACCGGGTCGCATTGGTGAGAGGCGAGTGTTCTTGCCACTACGCCACCCCGACGCATCCATAACTTGATAGATGCACGCTTAGCATCATGGACCATTTCTTAAATAACAATCACAGTGCAGAACATCACGGTTAGGCCAAACTATTCAGTAAAACCATTCTTAGGCCGTTCTCGCCTTTCTTCCGTTTACTGAGATTTATGATCACTAAGGATTACCGTACACTTTGAAGTGCGCCAAAACATAAGAAATCTAGGCTAGGTCTTCACTACTATACTGCTTATTGTTTGAAAAATAATTCAATTGAAAAATGCGACTAAAAGATTTTTTCAGACTCTGAAGTTAGCCCACTTTCCAACTGTTAATTTTGTCTAAAACTGTCTCAAATGGAAACGTTATAGTTGATTTAATGGCTAGTGTCGAAAGTCGACTCAAGTTTGAGTTCTCAGGAAACACACTTGGCACAGAACTATTGATGAAAATTGAAGAAACATTTGACACTAAACGGTTTTTCCTCTCACATAATTTCCGTTATTACATTTTAGTACCGTGTTTTGCACTTTTTGCAAATCTTCAAAATTTTACGTCGTTGGTCGGACTAAATAATATTACACATTCTTTTGCGTTCCAGTATGGTGTAGTTTGTACCATGTGACCTCTAGCTGCAAAGGGCCCATTGCCTCTATGTCTTACCTGGTTGGCCCAGCGATCCTTGACATAAGCCAGCGCAAAGTCGTAAGCATATGTCCTGGCCAGCAGTGGCATCAGGGCTCGCTGCTGGAGCTGATACTTGAGTATGGGCGTGTCAGATTTCCCATCAGGCCCCACGGCCAGGCGGGTTGCCGAGTATCGGATGGCAATGGTGAGGCAAACTTTTGAACCACCTACATGTTTAGTAATGAAAAATATTTTTCAATGTCACGCACAAAAAAAGATCGCCATATGTCAGTGCCGAGGCAATGCTTCAGCTGACGTAAGCATCTTTATTTATTAATTCTTTTTCTGCTATTCTTTCAAACACTGAAAAAAAGGCAAATGACTTTACTCTTTAGGCCAAAGACAATTAGTGGTTGTTAAAATTGAGTTTTCAAATAAACTGTTCCAAACGTTAGCACACTCTAGATTCTTAGAAAATCGTTTTTAGTAGGATAGAGTTTTAGATAAGTTGTGCTTAGGGCTCTCATTGATATCAGATGCCTTTGCATCTGAAGGGATAACCAATTACCCTGAGCCTTATAAATAAATAACGGTTTATCTATCTATCTATGCTCAAAATTACAGTACATGTTTGCCTAATAATCAAAAGTAACTCAGAAATACTAGTTACCAATCTCTGAATGTGAAACTCATGAGTATTTCTAAAGTGAGTATTTAAGGAAAAGTTTACTTTGCTTCAAAAGTGTTGTTAACTTAACTATAATTATTATGATGCCTACTTCCAGAATTTCAACTTCTCCTTAATAACAAAATAATACAAATAATATACATTTAAGAGCTGGTGCAGCATACTAACAAAAAAAATCCATTGATTAATGCACAATAGGTCAGTAGTTTCCACCAGAGCAAAAAATCAAGTAAAGAAAATATTCATGGCTTTTTGAGAAGGACATTGGTGTTAAGGTATTGCAGCATAAGCTAGTTTCCAAAGCATGTAAAAAACAAAGTAAAGGGTTTTGCTGGTGGTCGCAACCCCTGCTTACATTATTCTGTGACATTCTTTAGGGTTTATTTTTTACAGTACTTTCTTTTGAATAAATCTTTTTTTCCCCTTTCTTAATCAAAGCTGCCATTTTTCCAATACATGTGGCCCACCAGCTGAAGCCCTAAAATTGTTCTGCACATGATTGGAAAACTGGCTTATTAGGCAAATTTTCATGAAGTACTTCAGCAATTGTGGTGTTTTGTATTTTGATTGACGATATTCAGTAATCTTTGAGGTAACACACTCACAGACATTTTCCAAGAGTTTGCTTTCTCAACAGGCAACAAAATTTAACAGCTTAAACAATGATATTTCTTCAAAACTTGGGATTACTTGCTGTGTGAGATAATTATGAAAATGGTTTTTGTGCTATACTGACATTTCAAAATGTCTTTTCTTTTTACAGAGTATTGGACAGCGTTTTTTCTGTTTTCTTTCGACATTGTCATCATTATCTGTTATCTCCTAATACACCATCTCTTTTTCTAAAAGCAGCCTTGAATTGTCAAGTGAGTAAATACTGTATAGAAACCCTGCAAGTATACATACCCTGTGACATACTGGCAATGCATAGTCTGCCGGACAGAAGTTGATCAGCAACAGTAAGGAATCGCCTTCTAATACTCCCCTGAATGGTTGTTGAGTATACACCATCCTCGGAAACATCAGAAAACTTGTTCAGCAGGTTTTCCCTTGGTATTCGCACTTTGTCAAAGTAGAACTTTGCATTGTCAACACCATTTAACCCCATCTTGTGTCCCATGTCATGAATAGTTACTCCTGGTAGAACTTTTAGATCCTTATCTCGGATTGGAACCAGAAAACCGTGAATACCTGCAAGAAGATTTCAATTGGTGTTCAAGTTTTAACCACATTTTACACAGTCATAACCAGTTGATAACCATAACTATGAATTTATATAAAGGGTTTAATGGCCAGCTAATATGTGTATGTTACTGTCACATCTAACTGAAGGTGACAATGAACTAAAATGTAAAACAATGGGGTTAAGACCATTAAGCATTAGTATTCTAATAACATTAATAATCATTGGATTTATCAAATGCTGTCAGTAGTGATTCTTACATGTACTCTGTATTTGTTACAAAAATTATAGGAACCATTCTTATATAGCAGATTTAGCACATGGTCTCATTGGCTAACCTCATGGAGCAAGGCAGTTGTCAAATCAAAAGCCTTCTTGTCAAAGCAGGGAACAAGCACTTGCTGCCGTGTGACCAATGCATGGTTGTCTATATCATGTGTTTTCATTGGTTGATGGCGATGTGATGTTTCCCGGATTACTGAATATCGTCAATCAAAATACAAAACACCACATACAATTGCTGATTAGAAGTACTTCATGAAAATTTGCCTAATAAGCCAGTTTTCCAATCATGTGCAGAACAATTTTAGGGATTCAGCTGGTGGGCCACATGTATTGGAAAAATGGGAAGGCCAGAATTTTGAGGATGGCACATTCTCTCAAGCTGCTGGTACAGTAGTTAGACCAAAATGAACTTCACAGGTCTCCAAGAAGGCAGTACAAGGACTCTGGCATTGTTTACAAGCCTCAGTAAATACAAAATTGATCAACCAATCAAAGAAAAGGTCTCTACCAATACACTCCAAGCTTTTTGTCAGGAAAAAATATGACAAAGTCATTTAATTTGGAAGAACTTTATAAAAAGGAGCTGTTTGAACTTGACCTCATCTCCTGGAACATCAAGAATTTTGGGCAAACAATTCATTGTCTTGCAAGGGGACAGTCATCAACTACACAGGTATAATAATGTTCAGCAAACTGAAATTCAGAGCAAACAGTCACCATATATACTTCGATGTATTTCAAATATGGTTTACAATTTGCTACAAGGCCACCATACTCACCATGATTCGTGTCATCAATGTAGAGTTGGGCAAACACAATGATGTGATGAGCATGGCAAGCTCCGTTGGTAATCCAGTACTTCTGAGCAGTTGGGGATGGAGTATTGATGATAAACTCCTGTGTTTCTCTGTCAAATACAGCCGTCGTCTCCATTTGTACAGCATTGTTGCCATATCCAAGTTCTGTAAGCCCAAAGCAGCCCACTTGCTCCAGACTGTCGATTCCCTGAGAGACATCAGGTGCCAAACAAGTCAAACAAAATCCTGGGCATTGATTACAAGTGGGAGCCAGGCCTGTAGGCAGGATTTTTGTCGGGGGGGGGTGTAAATTTTGTAAACTTGGACTCTTAAAAACCAAATTTATGGGGAAAACAGACCTATGACTGCTTTTTTAATGGTTTTGATATACGGTAGCACTAAATGTTACGATAAACCTGTTCGGGCTTCTTCATCGTCTTATTAAACCCACAAATGCGGACCTTTTTGGGCCCGTGGGGGGGGGGTGCATATGCACCCCATGCACCCCCCTGCTTATGGGCCTGGGGAGCAGATAGAAGTTTGTGATAGCTACATGCAAAGCATCACAAGTCATTCAGCTCAAAGGGGAAAAAAGCAAAACTTTGAGAATGACATAAATATAAATGTTTGAACGGTTCCCAACCATAAACTTGATGTATAAATCAGTTCTGTCCACATTTTGGCACATCATGCTGTAAAACCAAATGCATCCTAAAATGTCCTATTTCAGGAAACAATTTTCCTTGCAATGCCATTGTGAAGTAATTTACAAAACAGCAGTGCTTGAAGTGCCCCCTCTCTGCAAATTTACTATGGTACACCCCAAAAAGTCAAAGAACCATTAATTTTACTAAATATTCACATTGTTGCAAAGCCAATTGCAGTGAGTAACAAGTTTACTGCAACATGCAGTGCTCTGCTATTGTGAATGTTGCATAGCAAGTTGCATGTTTGTTGTGTAACATGGCCTTACTGAGGCAAGACCCCCCACACCCCTTAAGCTGTTCTGTCCCTCTTTTACCCCACCCTGGCACCCCCTACCTAGTACAACACTAAAAGTAACAAACAACTTCACTTACATCCAAAAGTTTCTGATGATGTCTCTCAGTTCCTAGTTTCAACACGGTGCCACCGAACAAGTTGAACTGAACAGTCATCTTTGTAGCCATAGACCCGTCTACCACCGCGGCCAACTCATGTGCAGAAAAAATCCATAGCGGATTGTTTTTGAAATCCAGCACTGAAATAAACCCCTGATCACAGAGTTTCTTGAGTCTTTTCAACGCTATATCTCGCTCTTCTTCCAGAGAGATGTTGTACTTTGGTAGGAAAAGTTGATCCTGCGAGAGGAGCTTGCGAAATTCCTCCTTTTTTTCATGATTATCGTGGTCAAGTAACTTGGTCAGTTTTGGGACCTCAAAGGTTGGCGTTCCCCATTCCTTTCTAAGCTTGCTTGGATTGCAATCCATACTTGTTGCAGTAAAGCCTTACTTGCAAGAACTACGAAAAATTTTGTATTGAAAGGTATAACAGGCCTTGCAGCTGTCTAGGTTTTGAAATTCGAAAGGTTAAATTGCAATTCACACAGCATGAACCACGGTCTTTCGAAATCTCAATTCAAGTGACCTTTGAAACAAAGGTAAACAACTATGTGGTCAGCGGTCAAGGTAAAACATGCGCGATATGCGCAATTCAGTTTGATCTCGTTGTTGTCTCGTTGTTCAAGAAGCAAAATACCCGGCAAATTACCGTAACAATCTGGCTGAATAGTTTATTCTAAGCTAACTTTTACAACGGACATTAACACTGCACTGTGTTTTTCTGCCCTATGACGAGATTTGCAAGAGTTTCTAAGAGAAAGCATCTGGATGCTACTCCATGGAGCGAATTAAGCCGTGGAGCGGGTGAGTTGTTGTTTCAATGCTCAAAGTTCTGCTTTCATCTTTTGTTTAGTTGTACGAATACATAACTTGGACTTTGAGTGCGAAAACGAGCGAAGTAACTACGGAAACTAGTTGTAATATGAAAATAACATAACCAATCGTGTCACAGATCTGATCATGCAATGAAAACAGGTGTTACTGTCTTATGACTGGATCCACCTTCGCTTTGTTTTGTCTGAGAAGATAATCCAGCTGCTGCACGTTGGTAGAGTTGATTGTGGTCATGATTTTATCAAAATATCTCCCTACAGACAATTCTTCATGAATCAAGATTCACGATGCATTCTATGTTTTCTCTCTGTAGTCCCTCAAACTAGTTTTTGTTCCTAGAGTCTGCAAGTTGGTGGCAAATTGCACGGAACATCAAACTTCCTAAACATCCTAAACCCTGATCTCAGAACCAAAACTAATAGACTTAACAATAGAATGATAAGGAGTAATGATGCAGACAACCTCAAGAGACTCTTGAAGTAGTTGCTTTATGTAGTATGTTCATTTGTTCAGACTCTGTGGTAGTTATGTTTATATCAGTAAATCAATGAATGTAATTTGACTTAACTGCAATCATGGAGAAAAAGAAAATGACAACACTGTAAAAATACTGATGATGGTAGTCTCCCTTGACCATCCCTTGGTTTGCATAGCTGTCAATCCCAGAAATTCAAACATCTTGAGAAAAGTCAGGTCTGTAGGCCAGTGGGCACTGATGGCCTTTTTTTAAGTCATTCCAATTTATGGTAATGCATTTCTTAATTGAATCAGAAATGTAGTACATTAATTTAGAAAACGTTGGAAAACTGGGTAAGCTTGATTACCATGTGGTTGAGCGGGTGATAAAGCTTGAAATCTTGTGACACCCGCTCAGTGAGGGTAAGTTGACAGCTATGGGTTTGCTTCATTGCTCTGCATCACTGTACATATATCTTAGAGTTCCAAACAGTAACCTTCAATTATATATCCTTGGCTATCATGATGTTTTGAAGAAAGAGGTGCAACATTAGAAAGAAGGCACCTCCAAAACATATCTTTACAATTCAAACTCTCCAAAAAGCACTTTTTGAAAAAAATTAAGATGGCATAATTAAAATTCATAGTACAGTAAGTGATCAAATTTGCTAATCACTGGCTTCTTTTATTTCAATAACCCTGATATAATTATATCTAATGATTGTGTACTTTCTTTATTTAATATAAATGTGTAGGATCTGCAAGAGCAAGTAATTCTTCAAAAGAACAGAACAGTGAAAAGCAGAATTCAAGTGCAATGGAGAAACAAAAATCTCTGAAAAGGAAGCATGTTGATAGTGGTTATGAATTAGTGAGTGGAAAAAAGTTTAAAAAGGGCAGTTCTAAAGACAAAAGAGATGAGAAGAGGGAGAAGAAACAGTCAAAAGTGAAGAGCAAAGAGGAACATTTATTGACTAAAGGAAAACCTGAGGGGAAGAAAGTGTGTGATGACGAAAAAGCAGAAAAAATCAGGGAAGCAAGGAGGCAAAGAAGAAAGAAATCGAAGGTACTGTGATGTCATGTTATCCAGGCAATTAATATGTTCCTTTTATGTTTTGTAAGTACCTGTTTTTCTTAATCCTCTCAGCCCCAAACTCACCATATGATGAATTGCTGAATTCTCTTTAATTTCCTTGTAAACAGGTTAGGAGAATTTTGTTTTTCATCTTAGATCAATTACTGTGTATTATCATTTGCTTTGTTCTCATTACCAAACAACTTATTTTGTGTGGATAATGTAAGGAGAACTTTTATACTTTGACCAGGCTTACAGATCCTCCTTACCTCAATTTTGCAATTTGGGGAAGAATAAAACTTATATTTGCCCTTTATTTCTACATTTTTATTTCTGAACTTTATTTCAGATGAAACAGGGTTATCACATTAATTCTCATTCATGCCTTGTGGCTTTTCATGCTAAAAACAGATTTCCCAGTTACATGTAAGGATATATCAGACTTCATTATTTGGCCATCAGTGCAATAAAGAAACATTGAAATGCTTGTGAGAATCTGAAGTGAACCTGAAGAGGCTGAATTGTTTTTTGGTATTATTTTCTTCTCTGCTCCTAACTTCTTATAAGAAAAATCAGGGACTATAAACCTAAAAATTAAAAAGCTGTGGTCTAAATAGGTAAGGTTGTTAGTATTATTATAAAATTATGCTACAAAATCTAAAATGCAGCAAAACGAGCCACAATAATGAATATGAGGCAATATATTCCCAAGTCAGATACAACACTTGTCCACTATGCCATGCAGCTTTTATTTTTTCCAAGTCAAGCTAAGAGGCATGTGTGGCTATAACTCTCTCAGTGCTAAACACACCTTATGACGTATTGCTGCAATCTCCTATTAGAACCTTGAAAACAGGCTGAGAGAATTTTGTTTTTCATCTTAGATAAATTGCTGTGTATTATCTTTTACTATATTGTCGCAGCCAAACAACTGACTTTTTGTGGATAGTGTAAGGAGAAAATGCATGCTGATAAATTGACTGGTACTGAAAAGGTTCAAGGTGCTGGGAGAACACTGAGCACTTATAATTAATATATATTACAAAGACATTATTATGAAACAGTCAGCTGACTTTGAAGCAGAGGTGGGGTGATAGTTACAGTTAATGTGTTGTTTGAAAATAAATGCAAGGTAATGGGTGAAAAACACTCCAGCCTCCCCCATAAAGTCAAAGAATTACCCTCCCCCAGGTAGTACATGCATGTAGCAGCAAGGATTGACAGACTGAGTTCTCGCAGCTGCAGTAGCTGAGGCTACATGCTGGCAGGACACTATCTAGTGAGCATGTGGTCAAGTTCAAAGAGGCCAGGCATATTTTGATTCCTGTGTGCACTGTGAGGTTGTCACTAGATGTAGTGATGTGGCTATCTTGTTGCAGATTTTTTTTTATGAAACAAGGTGTCATATACTGAAGCTATTCATTTGTGTGGGTAAATTAACATTTAAATGCTAGAAGACTAGTTTGGAAAAAAAACTTTTTCTGCATTGGTGAGTGAGCTGAATATGGGTTATGATCAACAAGGGTTGATATGGTGTGTTTTTCACCATAAGGTTTGATGTAAAGTGAGTTCCTTCAAGCTTTACATCTAACCTTATGGTGAAAAACATACCATAGCAACCCTTGTTGATCATAACCCATGTTTAAAATTTAAATGGCCAAGCTATTTTTATTTAGAAATCAGCCCTGGGGGAGAACCGCCCTCCCTCCCCCATCATTATTTTCCAAATGGTGGCACATGAAAGATCAAGCTTTGGCACCTGAGGCAGCTTTGGATTAGCTAATTACTTTCAGTAACAACAACTAAATTTTAATTAATAACTGTTGTTATGGCAAAAGTCCTTTCATAATGTGCCCACCATCTTGGCCATCATCTTGGATTTTTTTTTAAGAATTTTATTTTTGGCAAACTTGCAACAATTCACTTGAACATATTACAGAGCATATGTTTACAACCTCAAAATGGAAAATAATGAAGAATAAAATAGAAAAGGAAATTAGAACATGTTTTATCCAAAAATCCCATTTTTATTCAAACGTTAATTTGCAAATTTAACTTTGCAAAAATTGTAAGTTATTACATCACCCAATTAATGTCAAAAGATGTTTATACATGATTTCACCCTTTGTAATACCAATAA
This sequence comes from Parazoanthus darwini, assembly GCA_025403605.1. Taxonomy (NCBI): domain Eukaryota; kingdom Metazoa; phylum Cnidaria; class Anthozoa; order Zoantharia; family Parazoanthidae; genus Parazoanthus; species Parazoanthus darwini. Next base: position 1,301 of record JAOBYF010185213.1, on the reverse strand, counting down.
GACACTGCCTCTGCATTCCAATTTATGCCAATAATGTATAATATTTTTTTAAGTTATTATCATTATTTGGTTTAACTTAATTGGTTAGTTTTAAGAAAAAGTGTAAATGTTTTGTACTTACTAAATAAAAAATTATTTTTAAAAAAATGTCAAGAGATGTATTCTTAATTGGACTATAGGTACTTCAGATTCATAGCTTCAAATTATAGGTCGGAAAAAGTCTTGGAGGGGGGTCACCCTTAGCCAATTAAAGGAAAACAGATGCTGTGGTCACATACTGTAAAATTCTTATTAACTCTTGGGTGGGCTTGTTAGAGTAGAAATATATACACACCAGAGTGCAATTAAGGATTTTATCTGGTCTACCAGTTTTCGTTTTTGTTTTAGGAGATAAGAATGTCTCCATACCCTGGTTCCACATTCTCACTTGAAATTTTGTAAGCTGTTTAGCTTTTTGCCTACAAATCTGGAGTTTTGCCCCACTTTTCATTATTTTGTGGCCCTTTATTTGCTCCCTGCACATAATAGTTTAGATCTTTTATAGAATAACAATTTGGTAATCAATAATCTAAACTGTGGTTACTGAACTTGTTTGTCTGATTGTCAAGTGGGCACATTTCCGTAACGGAAAACTGAGATGATCAGAAATTATGATGACAACCTCAGAATTAAAGTAAACATTTAAGGTAATTTTGAAGCTGCAACATCTGCCGCTCAAATGAAATTTGGTTCCAAACTTGATATCTTAAGAATGTTGGAATCTGGACAAGTTGAAAGATGGAGTAGCAGAGGTCTCTGAAGGAGTAAAGTTGGAAGCAAAAGGTATAAAACTGTTATACGTACACTGTAAGATAATAAATTCATCACCAAATGGATGTTTGTTCTTGTTGGATACAGACTCGACACTAAATAATAACGTATTTAATCTGCGTTATATTTGCAGTCAAGATCTGATAGTGAGTCAAGTGCCTCCACGTCCGGTGAAAGTGACATGGTTAGAGCAAAGCCACCAAGTCTTTCTTCTGTTATATTTATTAAAAGACCAGAAAAGAAGACTCTTGTTAATGCTGCCACCACGAAAAAGAAGGAACTTGCTTCTGTTGTCGTAATAAAGAGACATGAACATAAGGAATTTGCACACGCAATCACAGCAGATAAGGACTCGTCTGAAAAGGAAAGAAAAGTGAATACACCTGGGGAAACAGGAAAGTGTTTAAATGTATCCAAAATCACGCCTAGCGTTGAATCTCGTTCAAGTTCGACCAAGGCTCAAAGTGGGAAATCTTCGTATAATCTAAAAA
>JAOBYF010185102.1:0-10562 GCA_025403605.1 Parazoanthus darwini | reverse complement strand
GTAACCCGCCTAGGCGTGTTAACGGAGTTAACCCAGATAGGCGGGTTAACTTTCTCCATGTAAACAGGGCCTTAGATTGCGTTGCTGTCGATACTTTTCCCACGCAGACTTGTCTTTAATTTGGAAACCTTTATCAGCAATAACTGCATCGCCATGCTCACATGCATATTACAGTATGCCACATCGCAGAACAATTCCCTGTCTGAAATACTCCCTATATAATGCTGGCTGATAAACGTGATGGCACCACTCGGGAAAGTTCCAACAAGGGTTTTCAATGTCACATGATTCTTAATTAAGCTGAGCAGCTCAGAGTGCAGGAGCAAGCTGCTTGGTATTTTCAAATACATGAAGTTTATCCAAGGACTAACAATTCTGCTAACAGTTGGTTGTGCAACACCATTTAGGAGGGAAATATGTCGCTTAGAAAACCCTTTCTTTAAACGACATAAAACAATAAAAACATTCCTCCACTAGCGAAGCCCCCTCTTGGCTTTTTCTGACCATCCTCACCAGGACTCAAAAATTAAAAAATGCGCATAAGGTAGCGTAATTAGGAAAGCCCGTAACAACTCCGTTTTTGTTAACGTTTGATCACTGTAGCCTCGATTACGAGCGGATCCTCAAAAAAGTACAGATAGGTTATTCTTTCAATTAATCAACTGAAGTGATATACAGACAAAAGAATTACCAATTATACAATTTTATTTTTTTATTTTCATTCTGGTTAAATAAGCACATTTCTAAGTGACATGTCCATTTAACAGTTTAAGAGCAAAGACAGTGTACATTAATTTGCTTCTCATATTGATTAAGAACCCTGTTCGTAGAGTTCTCGTTAATGCTTTGGAAATGAAGACCAGCACCACGGCCATCGTTAAAGTAAATACGACCAGTCGGGGACAGGAAGCAATACGCGTACGGTCTGTCTCCATTTAAAATATGACACCTTAATTCCCCATTATAGACGAAATCCACTACAATATCTCCCAGAATATTTAATGTTTGCCAAGCCTTAGTTGTGAGCAAACTAGTGTTTGGAGAAATCGTTCTCCCAAACTTCCTACGCCATCGACTACACACATCCTCATTTATTAAACTAGCTCCTACACCAATGCCACCTGGGTCAGTATCACACAGAACCACTATGTCCTCACCGGCAAGGTGAACTCTCACAGATGCAAGGGACGTCGCTTGCATAACACACAGTGGATTGCTTGCGCGAGCAATCAGGAATTATGAGGATTAGGCCTGGGGTTTTGCTGGCGTGACGAACTCTCTGTGTCGAAACTGTCCCAGTGGAATGTCCTGACAAATGCTTCTACTGAATATTAAACCAAAAATTCCGGATTTTCTTTGCAAATGGTAAACGGCCCAACTGTCTTTTTTGGTTATCCAAGGGCAATTCATTTCTATTGCCCTCTTGGCATCCTCGTCCACGATCCGCGTGTCTATTTGGTTAGCCCTCACTTCAGTTTCATTCGCATACAGTGACACAGCCCAGTAGCCTTTTCCTTGCGGTTCTCGTACGTTAGTTTGGGCTGTGTCGGGGAATGCCATGTCCAGATGTCTAAGCAATTCAAAGAAAATGATCTTTAGTGAAGCGTTATGCCTCGCAAGGAATTTCGTTTTGCCCAAAAAACTACATCCAGCAAGTATATGTGCCACACTGTTTTGGGTTTTCCTACACATTTTGCACATTATACCTGAGCTAGCGTTCTCTACCGTCCTTTTCTAGTGGTAAGTTTGGGTTGAAAGAATCTGCTGGTAAACTTCGTGCAGTCCAGCAGTTGATGGTGCCCTTCTCTCTTGCGAAGCCATCACTATCAAGCTTGTCGTCCTCCCATCTGTTCGCCAGTAGTTTTACTTGCCATTTCTTATTCTTACGTCGCACTGAGATGTCCGTTATGTTCACACTATGTATATATAAATTAAAATAATATTCATTTAAAAAGTAAGTCCAATGCGTTTTGTTGTCGATCGTACTGTGGTCGAGACCAGATTTAGTAAAGGGGAACACGCACAAGGTCTATACAAGTTTATGGTGCGGTAGCATATATCCCCTTCAACATTCTCATCTATTGGCTTGTGAAGTCGGAAGAATCTCCTGTTTGCAAACTGCTTCCCAAAAGATGGGCATCGGCTAGGAAGTAGTAATTGCTGTGGTTGCAAATAAGCCAGGCAAAACTTTAGCTCGGTGCAGACTCCTCTAACAATAAATGCTAGGGTATGATTAGCAATCATATCAACTTTTTCTAATGCTTTGAAGTTTACCTCGGGGTCACCCAGGTCTGTGAGTGAATCCAATGAGTTCTCCTATTGTCTCGTCAAGTACAAGATTTGCTAATACCTTCATTTCATCAAAAAGAGGGACCACACAGCATCGAACGTCAAAATAGTTGTTTGTTTCTGCATTCAATTCATTGATGGCATTTTTTGGAATCCTCTTTTTGGTTTTATAGCATTGCGATAATCTTAAGCCGTCGCTGGCTTGGTAAAACCAAAACTCCGCCGTTTCGCAGTTCTTCATAACATGAGGGAGACTTGGCTACCAGGGATAAGCAGAACCTGATTATTATTAGGGGGTGTCTCACACCTGTTGGACTCTTTGGAAATAGTCTCTGCTGTTGTTGCTAAAAAAGTCTCACGAAGGGGAAATTTGGCTCTTGATGATTCAAGTATCTTGGTAAATTCATCACTTAATTTGTGACCAGTCTCGATGTTCTCAGATAGACGCCCCCTCCTAACCCCAAATTTTAATCATTTGAGTTTACTGACTGTATAATGAACTACTTATTAATAAGTGTAAGTTTGGTAGTAATTTATAAGCCCCCTCCATCTAAAAAGAACAAGCTCAATGTGACATTCCTGGAAGAATTCGGGTCATTTCTTGAGAAGCTAGTTACTTCAACTGAACCGCTGATGATAACTGGTGACTTTAATTTTCATCTCGAAGTCCCGTCCGACTGCGTTGCAGCTCGCTTCGGGCGTTTGCTTGCGGCATTCAATCTAATTCAGCATGTGAACGTTGCTACTCATCAGAATGGCAACATCCTTGATGTGGTGGTCACCAGGGCAAGTGATGATTTCCTGAATAACAATAGAGTATCTGACCCTGTTATATTTGATCACTCTGCGGTACATTGTCAGTTGTCTTTTAGAAAATCGGACCTTGTGAGACGACAGATAGTTTACAGAAAACTGCGGTCTGTTGATCGGGAGAGTTTTGTTCGAGATATTGAGAAATCTGCGCTGATGAATTGTGAGACGTTTGATAATGTGTCTGATCTAGCTGTTTGTTACGACCATGCACCTTGGTCAGAAGTCCAGTAAAGAATCCTCTGTTTGCTGGTATACGTCTCCATTTATTCTTCATTCTGGCTTTGCATTGACTCAATACTTGATACCAACTAAATTTACAAAAAAGATCTTCTCTCTTTATCTTCGAAAAATACAATAGAAAACAAAAGGGTAGTTAGATGGTCAAACTTAGTGTGGTTGAATCTATAATCTAATTCTCTGGAGTATTACATAATCAACTATCAGTTGTTGCAAATTAACACCGTTTTAAAACAAATCAAGTCTCCTATTTATCCCCCCCTCTTCTGATATATTTGACATTTCAACATGTTTAAATTGTATCTCCAGAACGATCAAGCTCTATAAAATATGCCTGCAAAGCATCGTGGTAGTTGTATGTAGTATAACAAATTGAACTCGAGTTTATAAACAGACCTTTATATTCAGAAGTTTGTTTTACAGATAAAATCATTTAAATTTTTCTGACTACTTGAAATACTTCATTTTATTCATCTGGAGAATAGAAAATTGGAAGGACACGTGATCTTGAACATGACTACCACAATTATCTGCAAGCATGTTTTGTAAAGGGAACTGGCTATTCATGTTTAACGTAATACTACTTGATAATTCACATAGTTTGGTAAGATGTAACAATAATGTAAACAGTTACAACAGTATTGGTCATCTTAAATGGTGACTGGTTTCACATCTAATAGCTTGTTTGAAGCTATGTCATAGGTGATGTTTAAATTAGATTGTTTCTCCAGGGGAGATAAAACCAACTCATCCTCAGAAAAGATGTTCAAGTTGATATCACTTGACAGTTCGCATAGTTTGACAACTTCTGAGTGAAAGCTAGATAATAGAACTTTTTTCTGCACTGCTGTCAGTATTTAGAAAGAGTACTTTTAAAAACAAGTGTGGGTGACAAGAGGTAACCCTCTGCATCAGTTGGCAAGAGGAAAAACTGGCTAATTTTCCGTTTGATTTTACATGCACCTTCTTTCTGCATTTAACGCAAGACAAGTGCTTAGATGTGGCTTAGATACCCATAATTCGTGCAGGTATGTTTACGTGTCAGAATGAGCTGATATCGGGTGTTAGTGACGCCAGTGTCTGTGTGGATGGCGGGATCTGTTCAAACAGGAACTGTTCTGATTTAGCGGAGTTAAGGTACCTTGTGTTATTTGTTTCTTTGAGTCGTACGTTTTTTAGAGCATACGTTTCTTCACTTGCCGGTTTTTCACAGCACTGTTCCCACAGGACAAGTTTAATACTTGTCGTATGGTCCACAAGTGTGGCTTCTTGCTTTTGCAGTGTTTGGTTATTCCAAGTTGTTACATGTTTCACTGCGCCAACATTGGTAACCTTTGCTTTGACTTCCACCAGTTGCTCTGGTGTAACATCTCGAAGTGATGCGAGGTTTCCCATAGAGAAAGTGTTGCTTTGATGTTGAAACGCAAATGGTACAGGTGTTGGATTTATTGTTGTGGCATTTTGGATGATAACGCTTTCCTTTCCATCTCGGTGGGAAATTCGTAGGTTGGACAATTTGACAGCACTTTCACTTCTTTGCAGCTTTTCAAGATGTTTTTATTTGTCTGTATTGAAGCAAACTGCTCTGATTATGCCATAACTTGTTTGGATGTTACAGTTGAAGTACTTGATTTGAAAGGATTCAGCTTTTTTGACAGGGGATACAGCATGGATGTAACCAGTCAGTTCAGAAGTTACTTTAGAGGTAGGAGATGCTGAAAATTAATTAAAGAAATATATGAATGTTAAATACAGGGATGGTCTAGTCAGCAAAATTCTGACTATATTATCCCTGAATCTAAATTAAAAATTAGAGTTTTATACTTGCATTTTTGTTCTTCATGCATGTCTGCACACTTTTCCTACAATAGGAAAAAGAAAGCAGTTTTCAGCATCTGAGAAATATCCTTTCTTATACCTTTGATTCTCTGGTTTATTTTTAGTTTAAAGACTTTAAGCTTACATGAAGTAAGTTATATGGTTACACATATACGTGGTTCAGTTTTTGTTGAAGATTTTAGCAAGTTCATCAAGTCTGCTTTCTTCTTGGAGCCTATACTGGAGGCCCATTGACTTTTTAAGGCTTTTTAATCATTCAAAGGGCACTGGTTCAATAACACAAGATGTAAGTGTTCTTAGTCTACTTAATGCTGCGTAAGAAGTGCGAGGAGGTCTTTCGCTTTTACCAATGTCTATCCACGCTTTTGTAAGTGTGAGCCCTTTGCTTTTATGTATTGTTATTGCCCAAGCAAGTTTCAAAGGTAATTGTTGTCTCATGGACACCATCTAATGTGTCAGAGGCTACTGTGATTGGTCATATTGGTACACACTGTGGAATGTCATTACAGATTGATGGACCTCTATAGCCATGGAATTTGACAACGACAGCAATGGGCAAGTCAGGGGGATGTTGGTTGTCAGCATATATAAAGTCACGAATGGTACCGGTTGCACCATTGCAAGACTAACATCTGTCCATAAATTCATTGTAGGCATGACAAGAGCTCCTTTGGCAAGAAAAATGACTGGCTCTAATCCCGACATCTCATCAGGAGTGCTCGTTTTAGCTATGTCACTTGAGTGTCGTGCATTGATCCTTGCAGTTGGTTGCTGGAGTGCTGATAACTTTTCGGAGTTGTAATTTGCAACTTCATCATTGCTATAGTATAGCCATATAGCATCACTAAAGTCACTTACATCCTTTACCATAGCTGGTTGACGAGATAACAAAAGGTTCAAGTCATTTTCAGCACAATCTCCTTACGTTGGCGCATAAGTAAATCCCTAAATGTAGCCTGTTCTGGGGTTAAGCCTTGTACCCTCTGGTTTACTGTCAGTTTCACAACAGTATTAAACATGAAATTAGCCAAATGGCCTTGCTCTTGTAGGGAATTACAAGGCTTTGAGTGGTAACGAGGTTTGTCAGCCACAGGTGGTAACTGGGCAGGGTCGCCAAGTAATTGATTGATTTACCACCCTATAGTTCATTGATTAAACCAATAGTTTGCCTATAGCGCTTGTCAATCCAGCCAAGCAATTTTTGGCCTCGCATAGAGTACTCATCCTTTATGATATAACTGATGTCTTTAAGAGTATTTTGGAGTCTAATGAGGCTTTGGCCACTTAAATCTTTGTTTCTTCTTGAACCTATTGGAAGTTTTCATAGAGAATGGATAGTGCATCCATCCATGTATGCCATAGGAAGCCTTGCCAGTTTTGGCAGTTACTGGACATTAATGTTGAAGTAGATTTCGAATGGCAGGTTACTTTTTTCTTTACCACCAACACCTGTAATTATAAGAAATAATGGATCCTTAGGACAAGGTTGGTCTGAATGTGCCTTGATGATATCATATGCACGTTTTTGCATCTCACTAAAAGTGTTCACATCAACATTTTCTCTTGGGATTATAAGTTCTGGAGTTAATGCATCCTTGTTGGTTTTTAACCTTGAAGATATTTCTCTTATTTTACTTGGTTGATACTGACGTTTGTCACTTACCCACTCATAATCAAAATAAAGGGTTTGTTGTGATTCATTACTGGTAACAAATGATCCTGGAGCAAGATCAGCTAAAAGCATCCACTCTTCACGCTGAGGAAGCTTTAGTGGGGTATGTTCAAAATCTGTCTCATGTTCATTGTATTTCTGAACAATGTCTAATTTCTCATGCCAGTCAGGAACATGCTCTCTAGCATATGACGTTTCATGAAAATCTCTCCATGTAGAGATGTAAAATTCATCAGTGCCTAGTTGATCACCCCAAGCATTCTGTTGGGTTGTGTGCCAGGGTTTATACCCAAGCAGCTGGTATTTGCAGTGTAGTGCAAAATTTGGTCTTTGTGTGCTTGAAGAATACACTGGAAAAATTCTAGGAACAATATTATCTGGCTGAGCTGCAAGTTTATTGTTTACAAGTTATAACAGGGATGGTTTCAGCACACTAAACATCAAGTAGTGAATCATTTGTTACAACATCTCCAATAGCAGAGTTTGTTCTGATTTTGCGAGAACCATTTAAACTAATGGGTATGACATTGAATGATGAGCTGACCAGCTTTAGTGACAAGAGATGGTACATCGTCTCTTGCGCTGAAAAGTCCCTTTCTCCAAGTGACTTCATTATTACTTTTTTAATGAGTTTTGTTGGACTGCTATCGGTATTACAGTTCCGAATAATGGAATTAAATGCAGTTTTCATGATAGGTGAGCGTGGTTCACCTTTTGATGCATATTTGGCAAAGTATTCAACACATGCGTGATAATCAATTACTGTCTGGATGTCACAGTTTGCTCTCCAACCCTGAAGTTGAAGACGTTAGTGATCATTAAGCCCAGGTTCATTTCCCTTGGTTATTATCTTTGCTTTGTATTAAGTACTTCTATCTTTTGAATGAATGAATGAATGAATTCGAATTCAAGTCTTGTTCTTCTGCAAGGTCCGAATGAAAAGTTAAATCTACACTTCAGATCTGATTCATTTTGCTTTTTCCTTAGAAAAAGCAAAATGAATCAGAAAAAGCCCGCCCGCCTGCCCACCCATCCATCCATCCATCCATCTATAAAGCAGCATTTCGGAGTTCACTCGAACATACAGACGGACAGACACAGGCCATGACATAGTGGCTCCTGCTATGTAAGCAGTAGCAACAAAAAGAAAAATCTCCAAAGTAATAATAAATATTTAAAGTATTTCGGTTTCCTGTAGATGTGGGTGTTGACCCCGATCGAAGTTTCTTGGTAGGTATTTCTCATCGATGTTAAATCGTTGTGGTACTAGTCCATTAGCCCCCAAGTGCCAGTAGCAGGCTTAAAACTAAAATCCCCTACTTCAAGTTCTTGGTCTTCTCGTTGTGGCATGGTGCAGGCCAAGTTCTGAACTGGCTGTTTAAGACAAACAGAGGTCTGTTTGTGTTTGGGAGATGAGTATCATCGACAAGTCGTGGCCTAATCTTATCAACGTAAATTATCAACAAATTGCGTAATTCCGAGGTAAGAGAATAACTTGTCATACCATAATGGACAACGGTTTTGTGCATTAGGTACTTGGTGTTCGATAAGCTGCTCCGAGGATGCTTTTAACGGAGAGTTAACCATGGATACCAGATCTAGAAACGTTTTCTTTGATGGTGCGCCTGCAAAGATAATCTGTTATCCTTGTCTTGAGATTTGATTGAGTATACTATCCGAGGAAAAGTGCGTAGTGGTCAAAGGCGCAAAAGCTTTCGAGTTGGCCACTACCACGGTGAGATTGATGAGGGAGGGGAAAATTCATATATTAGACATATTGCTTGAAAACAAACTTTGGTGGACAAAAGGAACATAATTCATAGTCAGCAGGAAAAGAGAAAAATAAACTTAAAATGTACACATTTGTGACATTTACATGGTGTTGACTAATTTACATCTGGCTGGTAATAAGGAAAAGCTTAAGTTGTTTTTTAAAACAATTATATGGCAATAATTTTATCCCGCTTGGTGTTGTTTCCCATATTTTCCATGATAATATTTTAAAACGTGCAAGTCCATAGTTGGTCCTGGAAGCTGGTCTGTATAGGTTTTGATTAGCAACATGCCTTGTATTATACTTGTGAATTTCAGAAACAGATATAATTAGTTCTTGAATTACAGTAGGAATAGCTCTTTTTCCATCTTTAATCTTATCTTTAATCATATAAACACAGGGTGAGCATAAATAATTTAGCAATAGTACTAGTAGATTACGGAAAAAATATATAAAGTGTAATTATATAGTTGTAGTATAAAGTTATAATATTCACAGAAGTTTAAGGCAACATTACAGTTCCAAATGGCAATTCTAATAATTATCCAAATATAAGTGTTTTATTTTTTTCTTAAATATTGCCATCGAGGACAGCTTTATATCGTTTTCAATAGTATTCCATATTGAAGGTCTTTTAAATCGTATATTGAATTTGCCATAGTTTGTTCTTGCATATGGAATATAGTGTGATTGCTTTGCTGCAAATCTAGTATTATAACTATGAACATTAGTTACTTTAGCGAATTACGAATAGGAGTATGTTCAACGCTTTCTAGGGCCTTTCGTAGTACCATATTCTCAGTGCGAATTTGCTTGTTTACTGTTTAACAAGCTGCGACTTTCTCAACTATATCATCATACTGTTCGCTCGCAAACTTCATAAATTTGTTTACTTCCTCGACTTCCTTCCTTAACTGGTCAGTAGTTTGTTTGAAAGGAGCTAATTTATCATCTAAGATAGATACAAATTGCTCACGCGTTACAGCGGTCATAATTACGACAAGAAATATGCTATAAAGAACACAAAAAGATTCAAAAATACTATGCATTACGAAACAGGCGAAAAGAGCAATGAAACACCGCCATCTTGGTGGTTGCCGACCCAGGCCACGTTTTTGAATGAAGGAACCAGATATAGGTAATGGACCATCCTTGTCAGGAACTGTCCCATTGGCTTTCTCAATTTCATTTTCTAGCACCCTTGCATGTGAGTTTGCAGCAACATCTTCAGTGGCTACACCTACTTCTCGTTCATGCTTTTTATATGCACTTTTGTTCATTGTGGGTACTTTGAGAGTAGTAAGAAAGTTTTTGACATGGCTATACCCTATACCATTGTCAATTGCACCAAGTGCAATTCTAGAATTTACGTCATATGGCTGAGGGTCCTCTCTTGCTAAAATGAAGTTTTGGTTTTGTTGCAGTGGTCACATGTTTGACAGATCACTGAAATAACACTTGCACTGCCTGCTTTTTCCTCTTCCACTGCGTTTGAAATACAGAGGGGTCCTAGAAAAAAAATGGTCGAAAAAAGTTAATGCAAGCCCAATAAAAATATCTGTGAGTGTCCATGTAAACTGATATAAACAGGGGAGGGTGGGGACATCCATAGTGCAAATATGTCACAGTACACTGCTGTTCATGGCCAAACGGTTTCACAATTTTTGGTTAGGATCAGAGTGTTTAAATTCTGGGTATACCATAAATCGAGTTAGTCAAGGAAAGGGTATTGGAGAAAATAAACTTCACTTCAAACTATTTTGCATAAGAATTTAGATAAATTGTTGTTATTGTTATTGTTATTATTATTATTATTATTATTATTATTTATTGTTATGATTTGTTATGATTATTATTGTTATTATTACCACTACTAATACTACTACTTTTATAAAATGTTTTGGTCAGGAAAGGCAAAATATACTACTATCGTTTGAG
>JAOBYF010184991.1:0-10565 GCA_025403605.1 Parazoanthus darwini | reverse complement strand
AGAGGACACTTTCATTCAAACTCTCATTTTTCTATTTTGCAAAGTTTACCACTATGTAAACTTCCAACCAAACAGCTTCGAACTTATTCAGTTTACTAATATTGGTGTTCTCGTTCTTCTGGGGGGTTCATTTTGAGCCATTTAGTAACAAACAAAATGGCGGCCAAGTTTGCCCAGTGCAACGAAGACCTAATTCAATCTTTGAAAGACAAAGCATCCAAGAAAAACACTGTGATAAGAACACACAATTGTCTCAAAGCTTGGAAAACGTGGGCAAACCAGTCTGGGCATGGAAGGTTATACAAACCTGGAGAGCTGAATGCAGTATACTGGAGGAGTTTTAGGCAACGGATCGCAAACAAGACGGGGCAGAGTATCCTTTCATGAATGCATATTCAGTTCTTAACAAGTAATCGAATGGTTTGTTCGTGCGTATCTGGATAAATCATCACTTGTAAATATTTTCGTACTCACTTCGTTCGTTCAATTTAAGGCTAGTCTTTGAATCAAGATAGATTAAGTCAAATTGCTAATGATTTTCCCTGCTCCAGTAACCAGACTGAATGAGACAAAGGGGAAATCTTGAAGTTAGGGAATTTTTGTTAACAAACGTTTTTGTTATTAAGTACTTTCGAAATACATAAAGATGAAAATGAAAAGGTTCTCAGTCGGAAATTGTACAGCATATTTCTATATTTTTTCTACTTTCTACAAAGACTGCATGGCGGTATTTTTTCACGCAAGGTTTGTTACACTCGTTAATAATTGGAATTCTTACACTGTGTGTCATTCACTTTTTCCCTTCTTCTACAATAGTTTTTCGTTTAACTGCTACCCTTTGTTTTCTATACTTTTGTTTATTTTTTCGTTTTCTTTTCTTTTTTTTCTTTTATTTGAATGTTGATGCTCGATTTGAATTATCTTGGCCGATACGTGCATCGATATAAGCTTACAATAAATTGCACGACCAATTATTAGCTGTTACCAAATCTGCTGTTGAGTTCTTACAACATTCAACGATATAATACCAACTATATATGTATTGTTAATTTATTTTCGGCAAACTGAAATGAGGGATAGTGTCATGCTGGAGGATAAATCATTTCGGTTATCAAGTAGTTTGGATCAATTTTTATCTGAAAAATTGGCAAAAGCGTGTGTTCGTCTGAAGTGATTTCCGTAATATTTCTTTTAAGTCACACGCTCTGTCAGTAATTACATGACGCGTAAATATGAATGCGGAAATTTTCGTCTGGTGGCTGTTTAAACTTTTAAGTGTTCTAAGTGAAAGCTGCAGGGATATGTACTCTGTTTTAATACAGGAGCGAACACTTTTTCAAATACCCGTCGTTTGTTACACGTTCAATTTGATGTATACGTAACCTGATCAACGCTATTGCTATTATATTTATCAGTCGTCATTGTTTGCTAAAAGAAATCTTGGAACCATGTAGATCAAAAACTTGGTTTATCTGTAGCTATGTAAACTGCTGAAGATTATTATTAATAGTATTAATATTATTAATATTATTATTATTATTATTATTATTACTAATAATAATAACATCATTACTACACAATCGAATAGTCAAGAAACATACAAGATCTAACAACTAAATTTTGTCTAATTTGTCAAACAGAAGTGTCCACAAATACTAACAAACATTATCCTAACCACTAAGTTCTTATTAACTGCATAATCTCTTACTTTGAAACTCGGTTACGTCACTGCTTTTCGCCCATTTGGATATCAGTGGCATTGTCACATTCCTAAAACAAAATGTCCTGACGCAAATTCTCTAAACAAATGAAAACTTCTATCAATTCTAAAATCCGAGTTTTGTCTTCAACTCAGTAAATACGCATAGCTCTGCTGTAAAGAATACGTAGAAAAGCAAACCAACTCAGTTTTTTTGGCAATGCAAGATTTTGCATTCTTAGAAATGAAACGCAAAACAAAGAAAGTTTCCCAGCCAACATATAAACTTCATTTAGTTACTATATTAACAAGGAACAAAGAGTGCTTTCTTTTTTTCGTAAGAAAACCTAGACTAGAGAGTTCTAGACTCTTCTCAGTTAGGCATTTTGAGCCTCAATGCATACGCCGTGACCATGCAGGGAATGTGTTTTTAAACTAAAACGCAATGTTGCAGTTGAATTACTGTTGAAGATTATAATTTCTGTAATAATTGGTTCTATTTTAGTATTAAAATTATTATTATTAATAACAACATTACTGCACAACAACATAGCTAAATCAAAAACATAGAAAATCGTACAGCTAGTTGTCTGTTTCATTTGTTAAACAAAACTATGGTAAGCTAGTTATTGAGCGTCCGGGAACACTTACTGATGTTTACCTAATTTCAACTTTTTTATATACACACAATCTGCTACCTTCAAACAGTACATTTTGTCCATGCTAGAAAACATCATAAAGCGGTCATCTCAAAACAAACGGTGACATTTACTGCATTTAAATCCTGATGAAGTTCCCAAAGTCCAATATTGTTCCAAATAGTTAGAATATATTTTGCAGAGCTAGACCAAAACATGAAGTGGAAACAATTAAATCACTAAGTGATTTGTTTTTGTTCAGCTTCATTTGAATAAGTTTTGACGGCAAAAATAAATGTCTGATATTATCCTGGTGTTTTTTAACCGTGTTTTGAATTCAACGTCTATTTTGTTATAATGTTTTAATGTTTTCGAAACCTACATGTACTTTAAAACGGGTCTAGAGCAATGTGTAGGCAATAAGTATGAGCTAAAGAAGTTTGTTGATACATAACAGGTTTTGGATGATCCGAGCCGAAAGGGAAGGATATTATTTTTGCCCGATTATCGATCGTCCACTGGCTGTCTGATTACTCAATCTCAACAATCCAGGCAGTTCCATTTGTCATTTTAAACCTTGTTTGATATCTTCGAAGTTGTTTCTAAGTAAAGTTAGATGATGAAAGGCTGATTCTTAGAATATATGTTCTTCCATTATGTGTTTTATTTAAATCAAAATATTGGCATCAATTACCATCAAAAGCAAGCTCTTTCATTAGCATTTCCTTGACGTCGCACACTTGTTTAAAGGTAATTATATGATGTGTCAATACCAATACTGGCGTTTTTATCGCTTTTGTGCATAATTTTGTCCCACATCGATGTTGCCAAGCCAAAACGTGCAGGCAAAAATGACCCTTTACACGTTTGTATAATTATTTTAAATAGCAATGAAAACGCTACATATAAAGTAATATAAAAACGATGGAATAAAGATTAATATGCTTGATTGAAGAAAAAGAAAAGGTAGATAAAAAAATATGAAATAGAAACGAGTTGGACCTCTTTTGCGCCCTTATAAGTCTAACAAGGTATGGAAAGCAACATGTTGCGAGTCTTCAGTTTAAAGATTACATCTGTGTTCAAGAACAAGCTGCTAGTAGTTTCAATATTTTTGCACAACACTGATGTTACACTAAAATTGCTGACCTATCTAACATCTTGGAGCATCAAAGATTAGCAAATGCATTATCTCGAGCTCACTACTTCAAACAAACGACAGAACTTAAGCTCTTTTGATGTTTGAGTGTTTAAAGTTTTAAAACTTGTCTATAAAATACAGTTATGCAATCTGTGTCTGTCTTCAACTGCCCAATAAAAGTGTTAACTGGTAAAAATGAAGTTTGAACAACCTAAAGCCCGGAGCACACTAGAGCTAGCAGCTGAGCTAATGGTCATTCGTGACAGTTGGCGTAAGCAAGTTCCTCCAGTGTGTCGTGCCATTTCGAGCAGATTTGGTCATTTGTGTCACCGGCGCCGAAAAATTCAACATGTTGAATAATTTTGTTAACGAATGAACTTTTCCTCCAAGTGTGCGCGCGTGCTAAGCTATCAGCTTAGCAAATGATACGAATACGCATGCGCAGTCAAACACATTCTTGTACCCAGAGCCCACGCGAGAATGCAGTTAAACATGGCCGATGATGACGAAGAAGAGATTTTTCTTTTGCTCTTGCTACTGCGCCGAAGGCGAAGGCGGTTAAGGGCAGCTAATCGACAGACATGGACAAAGGCATGGATTTTACGCCGTGAAACACAAGGGCCGTGTGCAAACATCGTTCGTGGACTGTATTGCGAAGTTCAGACAGTACCCCAGGTTGGACAAAGTTTCATTTGAGGAAGTATTAACGCTCGCATCACTTTTAAACAAAAAGCAGGATACAAAGCTGCGTATCTCTTTACAACCAAATGAACGACTGTCGGTGGCTTTGCGTTTTTTAGCAACAGCTTTGTGTTAATTGTTTGTTGAAACTACTGGAAAACTGTTGCATATTTGCTATTAAACACGATATTCTTAATATTTGGCATATTGTGAAGGAGAAACTCAAGTAAAGTATTGAATTAATTCAAGAAACGAACTGATTCGCGCCACAACTCCATTCCTAAATTTGTCTGATGAAAATGTTAATCTTAATTAGTAAAATCTATGTTACTCAAGTAATTTGTAAATTTGTTTTAAGTTCAATAAAACTTATTTTTTTTTATTAAACGTGAACCACAACAACGGAGTACAAACAGTAAAAACCTGCATAAAAGAACAAGTGCATTGAGAACACCCAGGCTGAAATTTTGTTCAAAAAATTACCATATACATGAGAACACATTCAGCCTGAAAAATGAAAATTGTTCTTGTGTTCAAGTTTAACAGCAGGTGCAGTTTTGCAATTCTTTCTACAGTTCACGAACGATGTTTGCACACGCCCCTTGTGCTTGTAAAATCCATGCCTTTGTCCATGTCTCTCGATTAGCTGCCCTCAACCGCCTTCGCCTTCGGCGCAGTAGCAAGAGCAAAAGCAAAATCTCTTCTTCGTCTGAGGAGCTGGGATCGGCCTCATTTAATTGCATTCTCGCGTGGGCTCTGGGGTAGGAGAATTTGTTTGATTGGGCATGCGTATTCGTATCATTTGCTAAGCTGGTAGCTTAGCACGCGCGCACACTTGGAGGAAAAGTTCATTCGTGAACAAAATTATTCAACATGTTGAATATTCGGCGCCGATGGCACGAATGACCAAAATCGCTCGAAACGGCACCGCACACTGGAGGAACTTGCTTACGCCAACTGTCACGAATGACCATAAGCTCAGCTGATAGCTCTAGTGTGCGCCGGGCTCTAAGTTGCCGAAGAACGAGTTCTATACGAATGAATATTTCTACTAATACAAATAATTTGCATAATTTGGACAATTCCTATTGGCATTATCGTAAACAAGAATAACAGCTGATTGGCAGTACATAATATTTAGTGTAGGAATGTTTGACTTAACAAATAGTGGATAGCACTTCCTCTTGGCAAATTCTAAGTGCACGTTTTTGCAAGGTGAGTAAAGACAAAGAGGCTCGTAAAGATGTTACATTTGTGGGCTAAGCAAAAATATCCCGTGGCCGAAGCCGTGACTACAACCGACACATAGAAATAATTATCAGTAAATGAAGTTTCAGTTGCCTTTCCCCCAAAACAGATTCGGTTCTAACGTCTTGCCATTTTTGTGAGAAAATCACAACCACTGGCAGAAAGTGTTACAACAATCAACGCCGGTTTGTCATATACGAAATAGTTGTAAAACAGTTGTATTTGTTGTTTCACGGTTCCGTGTTCAATAATTATATCGGGTATTCAAATTTTTATCGTATATTATTCCCCGGGTACTCAACAATGTTTTTTTGCTCCACCCAGAGACTAAACCCCTGACCTCTTTTGCCATAAATTACTTTTCATATACAAACATTCACACGTAGACTGATTGTTTACACGGGGGCTGGTTTACATGTCAGACACGAGGGAACAAAACTCAGCGGCATCTATTGATCTGTGGTTACGATAATAACAATCCACTCAAACTGATACAAATGTTACATTATTTTAAAAGTGAATAAATATTGCAATACATCAGTTTTTGCTGTTACCTTTTGTTGAAACTCACTCAAACCTGGTACGTGTAGTAATGGCAAACGAAAACAGCTTTTCCTAATCCTCTTATTAGTGTATTTTGGATTTGCACAGACCTTGTAATTCGCAAATTAAAAGGTTTCCCTACCCTTTTATACATTTCGGACATAAAATCCTAACCGTTTCAAATATTTTCAGCATGAAAACGGACGCCTTTGGACGGGAATCCTCTCATCCCCATTGTATTGTATTGTATGGCCAATATGAATATATGGAGTGCCCATCGCGATACTTAAGGGCGGTTAACCCATGTTTGAAACATTGACACAAAAGAGCGATAAATCAACTGCACTGACATAATGAAGTGGACCCTACCTTGCAGATGAAAAAACAGATATTTAGAGAGACCTCCCCAGTATTTTGAGCCCTACAGTTTTCTCGCAAGCGCTGCAGAAAGGGTCTGGAAAGTTTTGTATTGATTTGAAAGAGCTGCCGGTGGCCAAACGATTGGCAACCGTCCACAAACCTCTGTTCATGGCATATCAAGTTGGTCTCGAGTTTTACAGTTTTGCAGACTTGCCTTCGGCTTTCAGGTATCTTATCTATAAATTACATTCCTTTATTTGAAAAAGATTATAAAATAAAAGATGGAGATTGCTGACGTGAAGTTTAGTAAACTCTACTTGGAACGTATTCAAAGGAAAAGACGCATTTGATTTTCTTTAACGGAAAGATTTAAAACAAAATGGTTCAAACCTATTAGATAACTCAAAGGAAGACCTAATTCTAATCGCAGGCAAAATTATTTTTCTGTAATGGAAAAACGCATTTATCAATCCTTAAGAAAAAGTATTGACTCATTTAAAACTAATAAAATACCGCTAATCTGATTAGGGTGTAAAAATGTGACCACAGACTGATTGATCTCTGTGGCTTCAGATCACGTTTGACTAATTCATCTGACAAACCCCTCTGCTTTTACTCTTCTGCAATATTAATAGCCATTTATAATTACATTATAAGTTGTCCTTGCCTTGCGGCACAAGAAACTCGAGACTGTGAAGCTTTTATTGCCGTACTCAACAAGAGCCACGAGTGACAAGCAAAAAATCTGCAGATTAAAGTCGCCACTCACTTCAGTTGCTCATACTTGTAAATATCCGTTGTTAATCATAAATAAATGTGACAAATAAATCATTAGAACTGTTGCTATTGCTATTTATGTTTTACAAATTACTGAGTTCTTTTTTTATTTACGTTGATTACGAAAACTCTCGCCCCCACTCTACCCCTGTTCGGACAGTCGGTCTGATAATTTGACAATAACGTGTGTTCACTCTCTGACACATAATCCGCTCAGATAGCCAGCCTCAGGGTCAAAGCACGCCGTCTCGAGTGAAATTTCCAGAGATCCTTTCTTCTAAGTTTTTGGTTGTTTTTCCTCGTGATTAAATCTGGGTGTGTGTTCTTATGTATTAGCTATGAAAGCAGTTTTATTGCAGCGGTCAACGAGGGATAAGGATTTCTTAATTGAGGGACCCGAAAAGATAAATGCATCAACTATTGGTTACGTGCGTGCGGATATGATACGATATGAGATGTGGTGTTTGTGCAGCATTCCTGGGCGCGCATGGTTGTTGTCAAAAATAGAATGCCAACCGAAGCCGCGCGCGAGCTGACTTCCACTCTGCCCAAAAATTGGCGGTAAGATCGTAAGCCTGATGGGTTTTGGATCTGTACCGAGCATTTATTGTTTTGCTGATTGATTTTTCAGTTGCTGTGAAGTTGCTGAAGATGACTGGGGAAACATTTCTTCCTTGAGGTCAATGATTCTCCTGTCTTGATAATGATTGACAACTCTTTTAATCAACTCGCACTTGACCCCGCTATGGGACGGACTAGTTGTTCACTCAAACACCCTCTGGCCTCGCTGTTTGTTCTAAGAATGTCAATTAAGTGTAAATCTACCACTCGATCAGCAGCCATTACTTTTCTTAATGTTTCAGAATTTGATATCACTTTTTATGATGAACTTAGTAAAAGGCGGCTCGCTGCCGGAAAATTCCTTTTTGCTGTTGCTTCAATGTCGTACCGCGAGGCGTCGTGGTGAAATCTCACTCGATAGCTGGTGAAACTACAATTGTTTTGATATGCGAGGTTAAGGCGCTAATATTCTTGTGAAAAACAGATTTCATTTAGTGTCTCTCTTTTTACACCTGGCTTAGAACAAGTTGATTGACAGATTGGAAGGATTATTTAGTTCCGTGTCATCTGGTGGTCATATGGCGAATAACATCCTTTTAAGAAATAACGCGAATGCCCAGTTGTTCATCCTTCATCGGCGCACTTGAATGTTCGCAAATTTATTCTTCTTAGGAAACGAAAGACAACAAATACGTGCTAATCGTTGTGTTAGGTCATTATAAAGAAAACTCTGTTTAGCACTGGGTGAGTTCTTAACTATCTGGTGTTGAATGACCAGTTGCATAGGATCTAATTAGTCCAACTGAGACAAACGGTGCATTCCGCATCACACCTTATGACATGATTAATCAAGACAGCTCGACTGGCCGCAATTCCTGCTTGGCTGTAAACTGATGCGATTCACAGTTCGCCGAGATTTTAAATACGTAACGCAAAGATAGTCTTGCCCGCGCACAGCTCGCATCTCTTTTTTGCTCTCTTGCGATGTATCGTACAGAAATGGACGCATCTGGGTTTTTGTCGCCCAAAGCCAACGCTTTTTCCATCGCTCATCTGATTGATGGCTCCCGCTATCCTGAACTGGCAAGTCTTCAAGGCGCAAACTTTAACTGGAACTCGCAGCGGTTTACAAAGACAATGGAAGGTGAGATCAACACAACAGTCATTTGGTGAGCTTTGTGCAGTTTGGAGATAAGTTCTCTTTTAATTTCATTTATGTAAATTTTTTTTTCACTTTTGACACAGAGCGGTTGTTGAATGCAGGCACGGGTTTGCGAGCCCCAGCTCGATCTAGCACATCTGAAGAGGGTTCCTGCTCTGATGAAGAATCAGAGGACCCGTTCAGTTCTCCCTCGTGTTCAGTCGTGGCTCTTCCCGAACCGCCTGTCACTGCTTCATTTTCAAGCCCCGTTGATCAATCATCTGGAGGCCGAAATCCCTGTACAGTGCGAAGCATAGCTCATGTTCGGGTGGAGTTGGAGATGAAGAGTTTGTGGGACGAGTTTCACTCTCTGTGCACAGAGATGATCGTCACAAAGGCTGGAAGGTCAGTGCTTGCGCAGATTTCCTGCTAATAAACATTGCAAACGAGCTTTTTAAAAATCATGAAAATTACAACATGAGATAAGTTTCCAATTGTTTTCATTGAGTACATGCTTAGCTTGTTAATGCAGCACAGTTGTGAGGCAGAAAACTTAATTCCAACTAATTCCGGCGTTCAAAATATTTTCTTTAGTTATTTCGGTTCAAATTCATTAAATCTGTTTGAAACTATTTCTCCTAGTTACAAGTTCTGATTGTTTCTTTCCCACATAGGATAAAGGTCACTCATATCAATTATTCCATCTCTCATTCTCCTGTTCTTTCACTATTAGAATACATCTCCGATGAGTCGGAACGTGCCCGAGTGAGAGCCATCTGCTCTTGTTGATTGGTTATGTACGTGTCAAAATTTTTTTTTGCCTTTCAGTGCTGCCGGGTCGTTTTTAATAAAACCAAAAGAGCCGATTCGAAAACACCAATTAACTATTCTATTTAAAAATTGCGAAGTGAACATTACCTAACAAAAGACAATGATTTTTTTAGTAATTTGTTACTAACCAAACAAATGATGCGCCCGAGATCTAGAGAGAGAACGATTTTTAAGTTGTCACGTTTACCGTTCAAATATGGAGATTTATGTTCAACGACGAAGAACATTTCTTAAAGGATGAAAAAGTTATTATTTATTATCAAAACTGTGGGCCGTAATCAGACCACACTGTGCCCAAATGCTTATATATAGCTAAAACATCTAGTGTGGGTTTCCTTGTTTGTTCGGCACTTTTGACCGCCTTCTTCTGATTCACATAATCCAATATAAACTACTTTTTCAATCCTATTAAACAATTATGAGGCAAGAAAGAAATCAGTTTCAGCAAACCAGAACGGTTCATATGTCATTTTATTATTCGATGTAATGAAAAATCTTTCTTTTATGGACAAGGGGTCACGGCAACAATTGTGAGAATGATATGCCATTAAAAATAATCCGTTCTTGATTTTGTGCCGTTATTTTTTTGTAACCGCAATGGATAGGCAAAACCAGCTTCTTTTCTTCGAGTTCTTTTGTAATCCGTTGTATGGTATTATCCCGCGCGTAGGACCAGAGCTCAGTCAATATTCATCTAGTGGAGTAGAATGCTGTTGTAGAAATAGCAGCCGGTAGTTGTCGTGTTATTCAAAAGCTCAAGTAGCAGAAGCAGTACACTTATTTGACATGTAATAGAGTTTTCACGTATTGCCAAGGCAGTTACGAGATAGAAGGTACACGATAGTTATAAAGTTCATGTACTAATGTATATGCAGGGCAGGCAGAACAGGGCCGGCTGGGGCGGCAATGGCCACTCCAAATTTTCGGCCAATGGGATCTGTCATT
>JAOBYF010184880.1:0-10567 GCA_025403605.1 Parazoanthus darwini | reverse complement strand
ATTTTCGACAGGCAGAACTATCACAGGTTTTTGGAGTTTATAGGGAGGTAAGGAAGGGGAACGGAATATAAGTCTCGTTTCAGTGGTACACTTTCTAAGGAAGAAATAGCGTCTGTTACTGAGAATTTCAGTTGATTAAGATAATTTTAGTAATAAGGACTTTATGATCATT
The DNA here is from genome assembly GCA_025403605.1 of Parazoanthus darwini. Taxonomy (NCBI): domain Eukaryota; kingdom Metazoa; phylum Cnidaria; class Anthozoa; order Zoantharia; family Parazoanthidae; genus Parazoanthus; species Parazoanthus darwini. Next base: position 10,395 of record JAOBYF010184880.1, on the reverse strand, counting down.
TTCCACAGCCAACATAATTTACATCACATTGCAAAACTGTAACTCTACATTTACATAATTATATATAATTACGTAAAATTAATATTAAATAAATACTATATTATATAATATCAAGCCAATTGTATCATCTGATGACAACTATAAACATGAATTATTAAGACGGAATGGGCAAAGTTTGTGGAAGACTAAGAGCAATGAAAACTTAACACTACTGTCGGTAACATTTGATAATTATGAAAAAATAATCAATCATGTAATCAATAAATAAATCAGCTGTCTGGCAGGAATTTAGTACCTGTTTTATTATGTAGGTAAGCTCCTGAATTTCCACTGGTCTGTCATCAAACAGGGACTTTTTCCTTGCAACTAATAGATACATTTTAAGAAACAAACTATTTAATACTAACAACAAAGTCTCAACAAGTATATTTCAAAAATAACAAAACACTCAAATCAGTCTATAGAACTTTTGTGTACATGTTATAGATCAAGACTCAAAGAAGTGATTAATTTCTAACACAAACTGTAACTTTGGACACCAAAAGTATTGTATACAGTATGACTTACGTATTGCCAGTTTCTCCAACTTAGCAAATGTGTTACTGATATCCTTGCCAATATGTCTGTAAGTTAAAGTAAATGTATGAAAACAACTCTACTTGACAAGAGAAAACTTGGAATTTATACAATGCAGTAAGCCATTTTGCCAAATATAACTTTAGACATAGGGAGAGGGTGAGAGAGTAGTTTGTTGAATCCATGTGATTTTCTATATGCATTGTTCATTCATCCTAAGATTGGCTTGCTTGATTGGAATTGAAACAAAGCACAGGGTTCTCCCAAATGAGATATACAGTAGTAAGGGGGAACAGAGATAAAGTAAGGGGCAAAAGGGGGGAATGCCCCTCTCATTTTAATTAGACTTTTAAAAATGTCATACAAATGTGAGAACTCTTATCGACCTAGTGCTCGATTGACCAAGATTTAAGGTAGGATATGTACAGTAATCATTATGAAATCAGCTATGACGAACTGTAAACATTTTTGAGGACAGACTTAACTTCCACACATTTTTTCTAAGCCTACTGTATATATTACATCTGGGAGCCTACATCTGTTGATGATGTGACGTAAACTTTACTTACTTGGCAATAAGAAAGAATTCGCTGCGATGTTGCAAGCCATTTGGTCTTTGGTCTGGTCGAGTGAGTGGCAAGTTTCTCCCCTGGTATTGTGGTAAACAAACAAAGTTTAACAGTTAACCGACTGAATATATTTTACCTGGAGTTAGAATATTCGAGACTACTGTAAACTGTTGTTTTCGAACGTAAATAGACATTCGTTTCTTACACCAAACATACTAGAACCAATCAAAACACTTACAACGATTTACACTGTAAAAAGTTAAATGAAATCTTACAAAGGAATTTGAACAACATCAAATTGACTAAATAAATGGGATCCTTCTATCCACAGAATAACAAGCGTGAAGAGCATTCTTATCTAACCTGGCGTGATTGCAGTGATTTTACCGCGGAGACAAACTCCGTTGTTCTGTCTCTACATGTTGTCATGTCAACTTGTGCTGCTGAATATTTGGTCTGTGACCTTGAAGAAGTCTCAACAAGCGTTGTTTTTTCGTCGTCTTCAGTGCTCCCGGAACGAGTTCTTCTTCGCCGGGTGATCATGGGGAGTACTTGTCGATGTCGAAACACTCATTTCTAACAGTAAAATATGTCACGATTTCGTAACATTATCAAACCAAATACAAGAAGATAGCTTAGAAATTCCTTTGGTTGAGTATGGAGAACGATTCGAAGCAAATTTAGCTCTTTTTTTCACTGAAACTTTGATATGCACAAGCCCAAGGAAAGTGAAATGGTGACGTAGAAGTTAATGGGCAAACCCGCTGACCAACCAAAAGGAATCCAGGGGCGCTTCCGGTTTCCATCATTTCTTGATTCCAATGATTTGATTGGCTCTTTAGGTGTCGTTACCAGTCTCCTGCAGGAAAAGCCGCGCGCCAGTGACTGACTGACTGTCAGTTCCAAGAATGTTGTAATATATACTCTCTTTGGAGCTTCTTTGTAAAACCAGAAAATCAAGACAAAATCAGTTTCGTAATTACGCTGCAAAGGTTCGGCAATGTCAAGTTTCAAGATCCATGCTGAAGGTGTTTCAAGAACAAAAGATATCTGAAACTATTGTGGAAACTTTGACTGTCCTATCTGTCGATACACTGGGCCAAAAATGGACGTCGCAAGAACTGTGTTTACACGCTTGTTGAATGGCGAGCAAACTCCTGCCGTAGCTTCGCGTCCAACGAGGGTCCCCTATTCTACAGTTGTACCTCCTGTTCCGTTTGGAGTGCATTTGGCTCTTACAATAACATTCACAACAATTTATGGGTTGTTGTTTTTCTTTATCCTCGGCCAGCTGTGGATGATCCTGTACTATCGACACAGAAGACTTTCTTATCAGAGTGTCTTCTTGTTTATTTGTTTACTGTGGGCTGCTGTGAGAACAACGCTCTTTTCGTTTTATTTTAATGACTCACGCAAAGCCAATGCGCTGTCAGGATTTCCTCGATGGCTATTATATGCCTTTCCAATTTGTCTCCAGTTTGTTACACTGACATTACTAGTTCTATACCTCGCAAGGGTAAGTCTTTAACTTCCGGTTTGTGAAACGAGTGGCCAAACGTGGATGCAAGTCAGTGCAAGATTCAACCTTCAAATCTGCGTTCAACCTGTGCTTGTTTGGTCACCGATGAAGCAACTTGTATGGACTTGTGTTCAATTTTTAAGTGGGTGCAAGCATGTGCAAGTTAGCGGCCAACTGAAACGCAAGTTTAAGACTTGCATTGACTTGCATCGACATGCATCTTGCAACGTTGCCAGTTTTCTATATCGTTGATATTTACTTTAAAAGTCTATGGTGTATTTGGTTATAATGCACCTAGCAATGTTAACACTAAGTGGGAGGAGACTGAAGGTAGGGCATTTGAACTTGGACAAGAACTTTTTGAACTTCCTTGTACCTCATGCTACATGTATGGCAAATGCTTAGTAATTATATATATAGCTGTCAAAAGAGTAATTTATTTGCTGTAAAAACTTGTCACAAATTCAATTATAGCAGTCAATACCCCTGCAATGGACAGTTAGTCACATTTGAGTCCCTCACTTAAATATCCAGCTTCCATTTTTTTCTGGATTACATGTAGCATTGTAAGACTTGTGCATAAAATAATCAGACATATTTACATTGATTTTATAGACAGATATTTACTAACTGTAAACCTCGATATACAGTCTTGCAGAAAGGTGCAATCTTTAGAAATTGAATTAATGACCAGAGGAAAATCGCTAGTTTCAAAATGACTGATCAAATGGTAAATTTAGACGTCATGTGTTTTCCAGGAAATTGGTTTGGTGTCATGTGATATGACTAGTCATTGATGAAAAGGTCTGAGTTGAAAGGACAAACATGACTGTGTTTTTACAAGAACAGTTTTGAGTGTTATGAATGTCTGGAAATTCCCAAAATACTGTTAAAAAACACACTGGTCAATCAGTCTACAATTTTGTTTTTATATCATATAAAAGGTAGGAAAATGAATGATTTGAACTGCTAAAACAAATCATTATAGTTTATATTCATGAAGTGGTTGTCAGTTCCAACAGTTAGATATACTTAGAATTTACTATACACTTTAAAAATCACTTCAGTTGGTAGAAATGTTTTTATTATTTCCATATGTATCTGTTAAGTGATTTTTAAAAGTGCAAAATTTTTAAGTTTATCTTATTGTTGGATTTGGCAACCAATAATTCACAAATATATAATTTTAAAAATGCAAATGCTGTAGATTAAGAATATATTCCAATTGTTGCAACTAAGATACAGTTTATAAGTGCTAACTAAAGGTACTTACTAGCTAGTATCTAATGATTCTTGAAGTTTGCAAAAAAAATTACATGGTACTTTTCTGGTCATTTGTGACAGTAATTTCAACCAGACTTGGACATATTGACTGGAGAATCTCTTGAAATGGCTAGCTACTTGTCATCTTATAATCTACCAGTTTACATAATTGCATGAAAAATTAATTACTGTCATATTAACACCTTACAAATACAAACAGAAGCTCATCAGTCTACATTTTAAGTAATTTTGAACCATAAGGGTTTTGAAATTCATCAAATAAAACAAATATTTCATTATCATGTAAAAGCTTAAAAGAGTAATTTTTGTAAGGAATTAACTCTTTACCATCTAACTATTTAAATATTGTTTGAATTTGTGTGTTTTTGTTTGGCAACACATTTGCTTAGGCAATTAGACGAAATGCTTAAAATTAATTGTCAAGAGCAGCCAATCACTTTCAAGTTTCAGTGTACACGTGTAGTATTTTTCTGCCACTGATCATGACACAATGTCTTCAGTAAACTGTATGTGCTCGAATATCCAAGATATTGTCCTGTGGATGACAATAGAAGAAATGGCTAAATTTGTGCTCTGTGTGAAAATGAAGCTTGAATTGGGTGTTTTTGATACTTAAACAGGTAATATTCAGTGAAAAAGAGATGGAACTAGTTGGCCTGCTACCCAAGAGAAATGATTCATAGATCGGTTTAGGATCAGTTGGATGACAGGAAGCCCTTGTACATTTATTTTCTTTGGCCTTGAAATTATTTATAATCCAAGTAAGAAGAAGGTAGGCTAAGTGCAAGGAATGCAGAAAGGTGCTAATTGAGATATTGTTATCTAATTTTATTGAAACTGTTTGAACCTCATTGGCTAACTAAGACACGAAAATCTATGGTCTATAATTTTGCAGCAACTAGTATGTTTTTTTCTGCTGAGTTCACCAGGTCCTTCCATGTTTTACTTGTAGTGAAAACTCTCTTAAATTTTAAATTAAAGCAACAAAAGTTCCATACTGTACATATGCGGAACATAGAAAATTTGAAGCTTTTCTTGGCAATTTTTTTTTAAGCTACAAGATTGGATGAAAACATGTGGTACAAAAGAATTGTTACTTTGAATAATGTTTCATCACATTTGTTAATTTTTATTTTATTTTACTTGTGCAAAGATTTGTATTTTCAGTATATCAAAATGTTTTAAACAATCTAATGTGGGAAAAGGAAGCATTGCAGAGCCATAGGTTAGCTTGCTTTATTTTTATAATATGCATAATATTCATTAGGTAGGTACTTAATGCTTTCAGCCCCAGCCAGTTAATAAGTATGTAAATTCTCCTTACTTTATCCACATAAATTAAGTCATTTGGTAATGAGAATAAAGCGACTGATCATACATAGAAATTTATCAAAGATTAAAAAGAAAATTCTCCTAACCTGTTTACAAGGAAACTACAGAGACAGTTAAGGAGAATTCAACAATTCAACAAACAGCTAGAAGGGGTTGGACCGAATTCGAAGGAGCCTGCTATATCCACTCGGAAATCAATGACGATCCAGAACAGCCCGCTCAAAGCATTACTATCCGTGGTGGAACAAATCGCTGTAAATCAGCTTTTGGCGCATATGCTTCGCCACTATCAATTCACAGCCCACGAGAACAGCAGTTTATACAGCAAACGATCTTAAAGGGCAAAAAAGGAGACGTGTGGCTCGGAGTGGAGCTAAATGCAACGACTTGGAAATGGAGTGACGGCTCGCCGTTCGACTACAAGAACTGGGATGCGAAAGAGGCCGACAGTAGTGATCGCTGCGCATACATAGGGGCAGTTGGCGCCTGGAAAAGAGGAGCGTGCACAGGATTGCACAAATATTACATTTGCAAATACTGATACAAAGGTACAATAAAGAAACGACTTTGCTAGAACAGAAAATCGTCAACACACAGCAGTTATTCACTATCAGTTATATAAAGCATAATTCCTTATGATTGATGTAATAATAATAGTTATAGTTCAACAATAATTTTTACTACCAAATCGCGCATTACTATTGGTTAGATTCGATCACGTGATATCCTTCGCAGAGCAAATATCAGCGAATGCAACAGGGCAAATACCTCTGACAAAAAGAGTTTTGCTAGGGAAGTACATTTACCTTTAAACTAATGCAATGTTTACTATTTTCCGGACTTTCAAAACACCTTTTCCTGTTTAGTCCATTCCAACCAATCCAATCATTACTTTTCTAGATCGGAAAACGAGGCTTGTCATGGCAAGTTTCAACCGCCATTTTGGACAAACTCAAACCACGGATTGGAATCAATGCATTGTTGAACCTTGCTAAATAGTCAATACTTTCTCAAAACCATCAATGTAAAGAATTCTTTGAGAGAATTTTCAGAAGATAGTGCTACGACAACAGCAAAATTTGGTAAGCAGCAAGTTGTGAAATCAAATGTTTGTGTTATAGCAAGTCTCTGCCGGAAAGTTTTTGTTCGGGTAAATTGTAACGTCATACCAAACATGAAAGAAGACCAAGTTCATTCAGGTTTTCAAATCAAGATGTAGACATTATTTAAAAACAAGAGATTTATACTGAAGTTTGTTGCTACAACTGTAAAACGATGCCGAGTATTGTTATTGTCTCGAATGAAAACTTATTGTTGAATCATAAAATAAATTTCCGTGATATGTGTTGTATTGAGTTTATACAGTCCCTCGGCTTCGAAATTGTCCTCAAAGGCTCTCATTTGCATTTCGGACAATTTCTTAGCCTTGGGCTTGTATAACTCAATACAACATACCAAGGAAGTAGTTTATTCACTAAATAACATGGCTTTAAATTTAGTCCAACAATGACAGATATATTTATTGCCTGTGCCGTAGCTTGTTGGAACATATCCAGTTTTAGCTTCCAATGCAGCCGACTTAATTCCTTCGCCGCGGGTTCCCTCCCTCCCGTTTTCCGAGTGAGGGAACCCGCGTCGAAGGAAATAAGGCGGCTGCATTGGAGGCAAATCCAGTTTGGCAAATTTTCTCAATATTCAATTTTTGTAAAGTTTTCCTTTAATACATTTAGTAACATTTTTTTGTTGTCTTAAACATTAAACGGTTATAATGGGTGTATTTGGACCATAGCAAGGCTTTTTGATCTAAAACTGAACTTTGCATGTAGTTCAATCAAGGAGACCTTTTTAACTTTAAATCGGTGCCATCAATTTTTATTATTTATGCAAGTTTAATTATGCAAGTTAAATAGTTATTTTTCTCTTTGATTCTGAATTTGTGTTTCTTACTAAACGAAGCACATTCTAACCGTTTCCTGTTATGAAAAATTTCACGTCGGCCGACAAGAAACTTTCTGACGTCATGTGGCGTCATAGTTGACATACATGTAATTTACTGCTGTTGTGTTAAAATTGTCTTAATAGAATGAAAATAAAAGTTGTTCTTTTTAGAGTATGGTAGCTGGTCAGAATGGAGTTCCTGGGCTACTTGTACCAAGAGTTGTGAAAACGGAACAACAACAAGGACTCGCGCGTGCACAAACCCTCCTCCAGGGCGTTCGGAGGATAAGTATAAATGTGCCAAAGATTCAAGAGGGATTGGTGGAAACGAGATTTCGAGTTGTAATTCTCATAAGTGTCCTGGTAAGAAGGAGTGAATAAATGAACGAATGAAAGGACGAATAAATGAATGAATGAATGAATGAATGAATGAATGAATGAATGAATGAATGAATGAATGAATGAATGAATGAATGAATGAATAAATGTTTGAATGAATGAATGAATGAATGAATGAATGAATGAATGAATGAATGAATGAATGAATGAACAAATGAATAACTGTATTTGTCCACGCTGCGTTGAGCCGGAGGCCGAGAGAAAAGCTCGTTTAAAAAGTGTGTGTGTTACATAATCATGGACTGTATGAAAAATAACACATTTTAAATCGGTAACCCATAATAAGACTCTCAAACGTTTTTCTCACTCTTTCAGGTGATAACCAATAACGACCAGAGCAATTGCATGGGCGACTTTTACAATTATAGGAACACCAGGCAACGGGAGTCGAAATTTAGTTTTTGAGTATGGAACTGAAACTATTCTGAATTTACTTTATTCTTTCCTTAAATTGATTGGTACTGAAGCAAGTCATTCAACACCTGTGTGAGAGTTCTTGCCTTGCATATGGATTCCGATTGATGGTCGAGGCCTGGGTCCGAATAATAATAACCTCTGTTAAGACCTGAGTTCTATTCGCACCCGATTCCGATCTCGATATCAACTCTGGTTTTGATTCCGATTGACGAATCCGTTATCCATTCGCTCCGAGCTGAATCCAATCGAATCGATATTCGAACTCGAGTCCAGTGTCCAAGTCCAGGCCAGCCAGAAAACAATTAAGAGACGAAGTCCTGTATAAACCTCGCAGAAACTCAAACGACGGGATAGGATAGACGCGGGCTCACCCAAAGCAGAGGCTGGGAGCTGTGCCTGGGCTGCGCTGAGCGGGAAAGTTCCACGTTTCCAATGCCTTCCGCGCGCCAAAGACCGCAACGACGGGCGCTTTGGCGCGCGGATAGCACTGGGAACAAAGTTGTCGGACCAGCTTGAGTCAAGGGCGGAAGGGTCAAAGATGTGGCCAGACAAAGCTAGCTAAGAACAATTATGTTTTTATCAAGAATATAGAAAAACGAACATGCGAAATAAAACTAACCAAATGAAAGAAAATTTCAAACTCAGTGAGATATCGGTAGCCCGCAACAGTACTGACATAAGACAATACTCGTGCCGACGCAGCCCAACTTCGGACCCAGGGCCTTCTTTCTTAAAAATAGGGCGGGAAAAGCCATGGAATCTAGGTTGGGCAAAACCAATCGTTGGGGACTGGCTCAAGCAACAGCTTCGCTCTCAGGGCTTTTCCGCGGTGTGAGAAGCCAACGAGTCGAGTACCTACTTACACTCATACTCTACAAAAGTTGATTCAATTATGGGAAGTAAATTGACGTTCAGTTAACGTCAGGTACATTGTCCTCAAATGCTTAACTAACTCCCATAACTAAAGTAAATTTTGCAATCTATGAGTAGAATAGTGCAACTTATCAATTGATTGTGAACCCAATCTGAATGACAGCAGACTAGGTGACGTCAGTCGTGGCTTCTTACACCGAGGCAGAGACACTTTCAGAGCCTCATTTTGACGAGGCAGGGAAACTGGATAATCGGAGGTTTGTGGTGAGGCGGTCAGAAAGACCAATATCATTCAGAAACCCAAGTTTTTATTGCATATTCATTTGGCGCACTAAATTGATTCCCTGTCCATCATGTTCTATTTCATATAACCTTTATGTACGCCAACATTCGAGTGAAAAAGCTATATTTTACAGTGATGGTGTCTATAATTCAAGTAACCAAGTATACTTTAACGTCCCTTTTTGCACGAAGTATTTGAACGTCGACTTCTGTTCTGAGTTCGATAAAGAAGCCGCCTTCAAAGTCAACCTAAAAGCTTTTGAAAATAGGCAAATAACAACGTTACGAAAATTTTCTTGCTTTTGTATTTGTTACTATAAATTTTACGCAAGAAAAACAGTAGGATAAATCATGGTTCACTATCAGATGATGTAAACTCTTTTTTGTTAACAACCTTTTTATGAGAACGCATAGGCTCAAAAACGCATAAGGCTTAAGAATATGTTTGAGCCTAGGAAAGAAACATTATTTTTATAAAATTTTAAAAAGTGAACGGAGAATCGCTTCAAAGTATCGTCTAAGCAAGAGCAATGCATTTTCATATTTGATTCTGGTATACAGCTGGGCGATAACATTAGATAGCAATGCGTCGAACAACATTTGAATATATTTATGCATACAATCATCCAAAAAGTATCAACGGAACACTTTTAAGATTATTTGTTGCACGATCTTGCACAAAGATAGAAGCGGTCATCCTAACTTTCTTGTAAAAACAGTGCCAAATTTATCTAATGTCAAAGAAGATTGAAACAGATCATATGAAAACTGACTGGAGACTGGTGTTTAAAATATGGCTATTCATCAAATGAAATTGTTGCGCGTTTTGATTTTCTTAACGCCAATTTGAGAAAGCTGTCACTTGTGCAAGCGTTTAACGACTTTCTAACACTTTATTTTTCATTTTTTGCACAATTTTATTCCACGTTGCCATGATTTTTACAAAATGAGCTGCTTGCTTCTGTATTAGCAAATTCACTTAGCAGATTTTATCATCTAAGTCAATTCTTTTAAGATATTATCTGAACATTCACAGCTTTAAAACAGATTAACCAAACCATCTAAACAAGATACCACAGACAAAATCTTTTAAAACGTTTTATGAGGCGCGCAAGCGTCATTTGCCAATTCTTTCATATGCAAATTTACGCTTAAAACTTGAATTCGTAATTCTTGTAGTTCCGGCTTCGAAGCAGGTGAATTTGC
>JAOBYF010184658.1:0-10571 GCA_025403605.1 Parazoanthus darwini | reverse complement strand
GGTACTCTATCAAAGGCCTTGGATAGGTCTAGGTAAATGGCGTCAATCTCTTTTCCGCTTGCAAGAGAGTCCAGTATATCATGATACACTTCGAGCAGCTGTGTCTCAGTAGAGCGCCCCTGTTGTACACTGTGTTCCGGTTATGCTTGTGTGTGGCCAGGTTGATTTTGTCGATCGCTATACTAAATGTGACTGCTTGTTCTCACGTTGGCTGCCTGTTGTGATCGGAGTGGCTGTGTGTGGTTCTTTTTCCGGGTAGTGGCAATTAATTGGGATCCTCTTTGTGTACTTAATCTACTTGACAGGACGAGATAGGGTTTGTAAATACATTTTATAATTATTAGCGAGCCTCAATGCTGTGTAAAAATAAAAAAAAGTAGCCTGAATATACGATGTGTATGTAGCGCCGGTGTGTATTAACAATTTCTTTAGTTAATTAGAATATAAAGAGATCTTGCGAATATGTTTGTTTGTTTCCTTTCTTCACTTTGTTTAACATGCCAGGAAAAGAGCAAATTGAGAATACTTTTGATGTATTGAGAAAAAAAGAACAGCGCTTGGTCATGGAAAATCACGAAAGGTCATGGAAAAAGTCATGGAAAGTCATGGAATTTCAGAAAGTCAAAAGCGTACGAACCCTGATGATGGTAATGGTTATTTAAACAGAAACTTGAGTTTAATAGAGATGAGGCCTGTACTTTTAGATTTTGTATAATTATTAGACAGTTGGTTCAGTCTGTCATTCTTGGATTCTTTCAAGATTTCCCTGTTACTTTATTATTCAATAACACATGTTTCTCTGACTTGTGATTTCCAGAGGAAAAGATCTTCAGAGGAACAAAGTAAGTGCTCAATACCAGTGTATATTAAATATTAATTATTAGAACGGGTTAGTGCAGAACTGGATTAACCCTTAAACAATACTAATAGAAGTGTAATTCTCATCACCATTTTTGATGAAACTAAACTAAAAGTCAGACAGTTTTCTGAGAAGTTACAGTATCTTAAGAAGTGAGCCAGCTTGGTCCCTTTCTTGATCTCAGCAACTATTCCTTGTAATATTGAAATGTTTGTGTGTGCAAAAAGGTCTGGTTCTTCTTAACCTTTCATTTTACTGTTACTAATTCTAGCACCACAACAGCTCTCTCCAGTTGACTCACCAGCACAAGCTGAAGGTTAGTCCTCTTAACATTGTGTCTCTTAAGTCTTTCAAGGGTAAACGAACACACTCTATCACCTGACTGCCGAACATACATGTACATCTCGTCTCTAATGTAATGTTTGTTTGAAATTGGCATCCAGGATCATGGTACAAGTACTGAAAGTGCTCAGTTGAAATTTGTGTTGTTTTTGTAACAGTAATGTTGTTGTAAGTTTTGATTAATTTTGATATTATATAAAACTTACACCCCTATCCAGCCCAAAGATAGGGCTAGTGAAGGGCAGAAGTGTGCAAACCATTTCAAAATCATTTTCATTGTAGTTAGCCTTTCAATGGGCCTAAGTTTGCCTGGTTACTTACATGATTGTAGACTCATTTTTTGGTGCTCAGTCAATCTGGGTGATACACAAAAAATAAGATACCCAATCCTTAATCAGTTTCAACTGCCAGAAGACAAGTTGAATGGGGACTATGTAAGGCGCAAATGTACATGTAGAAAGTTACAAAAGGTTCACAACATCACACAGTCATGCACTTGGTATGGCCTTCAGTATATTTTGCATTACAGTGCAGATTTATTAACATGCATGGGTGCCAGAGGGACTTTTATGCAAAGCAGATGACCGATAAAAACTTCTAACCTTCAGCAAGAAACTCTATGGTAAAAATGAGCCATACATGTAAGTGAAGACGATTTGCTTTGGTTTGCCTTGTACTTAAAGTGTATTCTCTTGCATAAAAATTACCCTGTTTCCTTGTTCCCTGTCATGGTACATGTATGTTGTAAACTTCTACACAGTACTGTGAAATTGTGCGTAACGAGGGGATTTGAAGAGTGGAGGACAAAGATTTTGTTTTTATTCATGAGTTTAAAAGGTTTGTTTTGGATTATAAAAAATATATATATTGCAACTTATGTTGATCCCTTTGTTATTGTATGTATTTTAAAAGTTTTATAATTATTTCAGATATTCAGAATCCTTTTTTTTAAATTTGGGCTGGTTACAAGAACTCACAAATTACTGTAGAAATATACGTTCTAGTCAGAATACAAGTAATAGATGTACATCTAAGTATCGCCATCTTTGCAGCGGGTCAGGGAAGTGCTGGAGAGAACCCACCTGCAAACTTGGTGATCCGAAAGAAACAGAAAACAACGTCTGATGAATCAGATGGCAGTGAAAGTGAGTTTAAAATTTTATGATTCAGTCTTTTTTGGCACAACCAAGGACGCTTTTCATTCAGCCAAAGAAACACTGTTTGCACTGTAGAACTCTGCAGGCCCCCCATGGATATCAGCCTAGAGCTGAAAGGACCACCCTGGCTAAATGAAGTTTCTTACTTACTAACTTACTAAAAATAATGATAGTGTTGATGAATAACTATTCATTTTGAGAAGACTCAAACCTAAAAGGGTACCGGTAATCTTACGTGAGGCCTTCCATTTGTTGTCAATTACATATTGAAGTAATATTTTCCAAAATTGCAGTATTTCTAACAGATAAAATTAAATGAAGCATTACTTACATGAATGTACAATTAAATAACATTTTATACTAAAAAGTGGAAATCGTTCATATTTGTACATAAATGAAATAATGTATGTGGAATAGAAACTACTAATGTCTGTACAGTACTGTAGTTGTAAGAAGTTACATTGTTTAGTTTCGTAGTTTCCGTATTTGATGGACACATTGCCGAACCCAAAATATATTTGCTGTTGTAGATACTCTTGATTCAATGGGAGAAGTGAATGCAGAAGTGCCAGAAACTTTAAATGTAAGTGAAAACTACAATAGCGGAATCAAATTTTACAAAATTAATCCGTCATTGGCGATGTTAAGGGATTTCCAGAGGTATTGTGGTTTGTCATAAATGGAGAAAATATGCTTTAGAGTCGAAGGTCTTCGTTGGAAATTTTCAGTGCAAACAAATAGTAAATTATTTTGAGCATTGCAGTGCCTTGGGCTCTAGTTCCTTCATGGTGGAAACCTTCATTTCGTTTGCCCAAGGTATGTACATTGTACCAATGCACGAGACAACCTTTTTTTGAAATACCTCTACTTTATGAAGCAACTTTTATGTTTAACATTTGACCCAGCAGGAAATCGAGTTAGTCTTCAAGCCACACCCAAAGGACCATGATCCTGATACGGTGGCTCAGCAGACCCGCTACATCAAAACCACAGCTAATGCTTCAGGTATTTCATCCTCTGACAGTATTTGTTACTGCAGGAAACTGTCTGCCGTTTGTTTTATTTGTGTGTGCAGATGTATAACTGTCCATCAGAACTGATCCAAGATCCAGCACACATCACGATTATAGTTCAAATATGTAATTGTTGAACTTGTTGTGGCTGATCAGTTTTTATGTTAGTTACCTGTTAGTGATCATGTCAACAGCGCTGAAAAACGGCACGCGAGCCCGCGATCGGGACTTGGGAGTGACAGCTGTAACATATTGGAAACGGCGGCAGTTTTAAAACTTACCGTGAGCACATTGGTTTTCTGCTAAGAATAAGAGTTTTCCTGGGTTTATACTTCCATGTATACTCCAAAAACAATTGAGAAACAACGTATCTCCTGTACACTACAGGTTATATTAAGGGCTGTACACAAAGTCAAACATTGTTTTAAGGTCGAGCATTCGTAAAAGTCCCAATCTGTTTCGCAACTTCTTTGATCCTCTGACAATGGGTTTCAAAGATTAATAAGATCCAGCAAAGAATGCGCGTAAAATGGGGCGGTTGACAGAAGAAATAGCTCGTAGAGCAGGTGGAATTTGCGAGGAAGGGGCCTGAACTCTACACTAGTTGACCCATGGCACAGACGTTATTCAGCTCTGTTGATCATGTCGGCTACGCGTACACTTGCATGTATTTTGTTGGTTCATCTGTCTGTCTTTTGGTTTAGTGTTACAATGTATATGTATATGTATACTTGTATCTTTGTAGACATGATTTGAAAAGTGTGTTGCATGTACATGTATTATTTATCACTAGCAAATCGGCTAATTAGTTAAATGGTCGTACAAACAAACACAAAATGACTACATTACTTTTAAAAGAAATTTATTTAATGATAAAAGAAAATTTTCCGATTCAAAGGAAGAAGATACAAATCGGAATGTAATGTTCACTGCATTACGTGTTGCTGTGTTTTTGCCCTTTAGTCTAGTACATATGTAGATATCGTTATCTACATGTTTTCTAGGGACCTCTATCCGTACCCATATTTCTCTTGGTCTACATTTCAATTTATTGTCTCTAAGCTCCTTTAACTGGGTTTCAAATTAAATACTTTTGACACAGCGGGTGACAGATGTAGCAGCTGAACATCTCTACTTACAATACGGACAAGACGACAAGTATCATTGACGGCTCTAGATGCACGACACATTGTCATTTCAGTCGACATGACTGTATCCAAATGTGGTGAACTCAGTGTTTTCGCGGTTCAGGAACGTTAAGCTCTTGGAACCATACTGAACATCACATGCATTAACGTTTAACGTTGTCTGGGAATTTGAACGCTGATCCCCTGTAACAATTGTTTCTGCAGTTGATCATTTAGCGAGGTACCTGGCCATGAGACTAGCCCTGGAATCGAAACAGGAAGGTTTGTTTTAGTTAGTAACCGATTTGTACATTTCACATACCTGTGCAATAGCGTGTTCTAGATGGCCGAGTGGTTAGCGCTCGTGCCTCCCACCTCTGGACCTGGTCTTCGCATGTGGGCTGAGATTTGTCGATCTCCTTCTGACTCCGAGGGTTTTTCTCCGGGTTTTTCTCCGGTTTTTCCTGTTTTCCTCCCTCCACAAAATCGACTTTCGTGCCAATATCTGTGCCGTCGAGCGATTAAACATAGCCACTGGCTTAAGAGATGGGCAAACACTCCCAGCGCACCGACGTTACGCTTAATTAACGTTTATTTTTTTAAAATATAGATTCACGTGGTAGACTTTTATCTATAGTTGTTTTACACTCATTTCCTGCTATTATGCTGGTGGTTGATTTGATTTAATTTGTTTGTTTCGTTTTCTGTTTTGTTTTGCAAAGATATAACAAGTTCTAAGCTTCTTTAAGATTATTTTAATTCAAAAGTTGCGCGTGTCAGAAAGTTTTTTTAAAATAGCTAGTTAGCTTCAAACGTTATTTCTGGTCCTCTAGAAAAGTGTACATTTAACCGGCAGAACATACTCTGCTTCTCCTTTACAAGTTCGGCTGAGGACGTCGTTGTAGTACGATTGTTTGAACTGCCTTTCTTACAAGAATTGTCTTTCTTGCACGGCTTAATTTTTACTTGTTTGACCAGTTGGCATCCTGAAATTACTCTAAATGTATGGAATGAAAATCATATTTTGTTTTATTTAATGGTGATTTTTTTTAACGTCTCCAAAAGTTGAACACGTTTTGAACTTACTCTTCATTGATAGTAATATACCTATATGCAATGTCTTAAATTAAAATTCTCAACATGAAACATTTATTTCAGGTTCAAGACCAACGACCCCCCAAGAAGGAGGTGATAACTCCCAGTTCACCATCTACATTGCTAGTACCCCAGGACAATACACGGTGAGTACATTTTAACCAGTATTTCAGTCTGTATCTGTTCAAGCTCTACATTTGAAGTACTAGTTTGTAAAACAAGATTTTGACATCCTATAAGCCACTTTCTCAACCATGCACAGAGCAAAGTAACGGTTTTTCTGGTGGTCATAACCCCTGTTTACATCATTCTGTGACATTTTTAATGTTTTATATTTTACCTTCTTTCGAAAACACTCGATTTGTTTCTTTCTTAACACCATACGCCATTTTTCCAATACGTGTAGCCCGCCAAATGAAGCGCTAGAGTTGATCTGCTCATGATTTATAAAGTGGCTTATATGCAAACCGAACGCAGCCAGTAGACACAAAGAAAACTATATACTTTAATTTTGTGATATTCATCCATTTACAGTAACAACGGCGCGCTAAAAGGGTATACTTGGTTTGAAGATTTGCAACCCTCTGTACGTTTTTAAGAGCGTTTTTAGGGTTTTCGCGTGCTAAGAATTATGGGAAAACGTACCAGTCATCACCATTTTTGATTCGGTCAGTTGTTTTTGTCA
Organism: Parazoanthus darwini; assembly: GCA_025403605.1. Lineage (NCBI taxonomy): Eukaryota > Metazoa > Cnidaria > Anthozoa > Zoantharia > Parazoanthidae > Parazoanthus > Parazoanthus darwini. Next base: position 4,293 of record JAOBYF010184658.1, on the reverse strand, counting down.
ACATTTAATCAACTTTACAAATTTTATTGCAACCGTAAATTTGTTACAATTTTTATTTACTGAGCTGAGTAGGAACAGATTTTCTTAATTATGATTTATGACTTCAGTTATTCTCAAGTACAACAGGCCTTTTTTTGTTTTAAATATAACGCTATGATTTCCATCGTATCAGATCTGAAACTGCTTTGGACTCGAACAAAATCAAAACTTACACAATTTCAAACTCCCTCAATCTCTTTCAGTCTTTGTGCACTTTTTTCAGAACTCAACCTTTTTCTATACCGTAACTGTAAATGTTCAGGATTGGTATTAAACAGACTTTAAATGTTGTAATTTCTGCCTTTGATATCAACAGCGCACCCAACTGGGGAACACATTACACTTGTCCGACCTTGTCTCCTCACCACAGCGAGTGTCTCGACCTCCCCATCATGCCATAGCTGAAGGTGTGTTTCTTTGTCTTGATTTGTCTAGCAAAACCGGAGAGTTTAACGACATCTGAACTACTTACAAAAAATCTGATAGTGTCAGGATCACTCCTCTTGAATTTCCTGGACACAGCATGTAGACTACATGTATGTTTTAATAAATGTGTTTGCTGTTGAGCTTCCGTTTTTGTTTGTTTTCTTCTAAAAGGTGTTCCGTGTTACCTCATTAAGTGGTGCAGTTTCTTACGAATGAGAACAGTAAAGCATTCTTTGTTCAGAGTTCGTATGCCTCCTCGAATCTCGGAAATTTCCTGGGGTTGTATTTTTTCCTGGAAGAAGTCATAGAACATTTATGTACCGAACCCGGAAAACGCATGGAAAATTGAAATACAATTCCGGAACTTATAAAATCATTGCACGGTTTTCCCATTTTATGTTTTCGATATTTTATTATAATCATTAACTTTCTGATGACTGTGGTCTTGTGGTCAAATGGGCCAAGTTTTAAATTAAAGTCGAAAAGAAACTAATGCAGTCCGTTCTCAGTTGAAATATGAGTGGTGTTGTGTATGTTGTTGTACAGCTTGATGGAAGATGGAAACTAGTGCTAAAGTGACTTGTCTGTATTTTGCTTTGCAGCCCGACATATCTACACTGTTATGGACTCCGATCTTTTGCGCTTTTCATCGACACCAGCTAGCTTAACAATGCAGGACAACAACACCCATTCACAACCAAGCGCACAGACAAACTACCATCATACAACCCAGGCAAGTTCGAGATCTGTGGTGTCTGGACACCCACACACAGACAAAAGAGTTGCCTTCAGTCACGTGAAAATGCCAAATGGTACACAAACGAGCCTTGTCGGTTCGGAGTCATTGTTTGTTGCATCTGCGGGAAAAAATGGGAGCAACAGTGTTTCTGCTTCCAGAAGAAGTAGTGATAGCAGAAACACAAGCATGCAGCGGCCTAACGGAGAGCAACATGGAAGTTTCAATAGACACCACAGACCTGAGACACAGGAAAAGTCCATAATAGGTGTTCCTGTGGTACCATCAAATCTTTTACGTGGAAACTCCGCATCAAACGGACACTACTTCGGACATCAAGCCAATGAACTATCACAGCATGGAATTATGAGGCCACCGAGTCAGTCTTCTTCAAGTCTACGATCAAATGGGATCCTCAGCCCAAGAAGCCGGCAAAACGGAACATTTGTAAAAAGTGTGCGCGAAAAAGAATTCGATAACAAACAATCAGTAAGAGAGCCAGGCAAAAGTGTTTCCTTTCAAGATTTACGCCAGCATTCAGTGCATAACAAAAACGGAAATCACGAAGACATTCTGATGCCGAGTGATCGATCCTATACTAACGGTCCTGCTACACCAAGGCAGAGGCAGAGCAACTTGTCAGACAGCGGGAAAAGGTTAGAGGAGCTTCTGCAACATTCAAGATCCCAAGAACGTGATTCAGCGAATCTGCAACTAACCGGAGGCTTATATGGTTCTTCAGTGGGGTATTCGACCACAAGGAGCTCGCAGAGCGTGACGCATTCCAGCTCAAAACTTCCATTATCTCCTCCAACGAGAGACACGGATGGACTATTCGCTGCCAAGAAAGCTACCAGTGACCACCGCAGCGCAGTTCAGGTGCTTTCTCTGTACGACGGAAAAGCCGTGTTCCAGGAACACGTGTTACCTCAGAGTGGATTTGCCAGTACTCGAGTTTGGCAGTCAAACACACAAGTTGAGTTACCAAGTTCAGATCTGAAGCTAAACAATGATATGTCTTGGAATTCATCCAAGAATAAAAATTCTGTTCTTCGCACAGTTACGCAAGAGCCATCGGATCCGCGGTCGATTATTTCGAGGAAGAAAGCTATCACAGACCGAAGTTGTAGGAATTCCGAGGAAGCTCCTGACAAAAAGAGCAAGGAAAGAGAACACTCATTAGATGACACGTTCGAATCAGATTCATGGAGACATCTAAGGTACGTACCTCATCTTTGCTCTTGTCTGCCACTTCATCTCATCTTATCTTTCAACCTTCCTGTGACCCTACCGTGCCTTACGTACCTCACTTCACCTTCTTTACCTTACTTCACCGCACCTCATCTTACTTCAGTTATCCTAACTCATCGTACAACCTTCCTGTGACGTTGCTTTACCTTACCTTGCGTACTTCGCCTCGCCTTCTTTACCTTAACTTCACCGCACCTCATCTTACCTCAGCTCATCATAACTCATCTTATAACCTTCCTGTGACCTTACCTTGCCTTACGTACCTCGCCTCGCCTACTTTACCTTACCTCACCGCACCTCATCTTACCTAAGTTCATCCTAGCTCATCTTACAACCTTCCTTTGAACCTTACCTTACGTACCTCGCCTCGCCTTCTTTACCTTTCCTTACCGCACCTCATCTTACTTCAGCTTATCTTGACTCATCTTACAACCTTCCCTTCCTCACTTAGCTTTATTTTACTTTACCTCACCTTGTCGTCATACCTCATATCACCTTCTTAACCTCGCCTTCCTTTACCTCACCTCACCTTACGTAACTTTACCTCACCTCACGTTCCGTTACCTCATTTCACCTCATCTTGCGCCATTGTTGCTCGCCTTACCTCACCTTCCTTCTTTATCTACCCTTCTCTTTAAACCTCACTTCACTTCACTTCACCTCATCTTATCTTATCTCATATTACCTCTTCTTGAGGTATATCATCTCACCTTACCTTCCGTTTCTTTACCTCACGTATCTAACCATATCTGAGCCAAACTCTTACCTTAAGTTTTCCTTCAGTTGATGTCTTTCACAGTTTTATTGTTAACATTGTACAATACCACAGGTATCTTTACATAAAACTGTAATTTCTCGGCTAGTTATTTGAATAGATATTTGGAGTGCTTGTTTCACAAGTAAAGGTTTGTGCTGAACTATGAATGACCCGTACTTCATTTTAAAATGGCGACTATTTTCTTCTGTACATTTTTTAGTCTTGCGAATTCTTTCTCTGTGGATACTTCACAAAGAATATCTTCGGCTTTGTGGGCAATGAAGCTGATGGAGGCTGCACATTCTTCAAACCCAGGCACTTATCAGAACCTGTTACTGAAGGTCAGTAGAGTAGAAAGTGTAAGCAAACTGCAGGTAAAGTGTAGATATTCTGAATCTGTCTATTGATCCGCAAAAGTCATTAAAGTAATAAAATATATAGTTTATGCTACAAATTTTATTAAGCACAATTCTTAATTTGGAGGACGATTGAAACGAACTACGTTTTTCAGGCAACCCCCTCCCCCCTCGCCCACACACACATACACATACTGACTGACCGAATGTGAACTTTTACGAAAAGAAAAACAAGATGAAATGTTTTTTTCTAATTTGCCACTAATATATTATAGTTTGAATTAGAATGAAATAAATGGACTACTTAAAAAATTATTATTTGTCCGTTTTCTTACTGTGTCGGCTGTTGTGCCATCTATATACTTATTCATCTTTAGTACGAATCAGCCATTCGTTAGTGTGGTGTTTTATATAAAATCTTATGTACAATCAGAACAAGAAGCCCCATAATTGCGTTTGCGCACCTCTTTAGCCCAAAAACAACTCCAGCACAGTCAGACATGTGAAATGAGCTCATCTCCAAAACGAGACAGGATAAAATGCACCCTCGAAAAGATCAAGCGCTGATGATTTACTACTTTCTTGTCTACACTGTATTCTCTTTCTCGACCATAAAAACGCACGAAATGCTGTCAAGTGGTTCCGCGTTTTCTCAAATTATGCCGGGGGTGCGTGTCCCTGGACTCCCCATGAAACTTGCACCCTCGCTGGGGGGGGGGGGGGGGGGG
>JAOBYF010184547.1:0-10572 GCA_025403605.1 Parazoanthus darwini | reverse complement strand
CCGTGCATACAGTACTTCGTCATCATCTAATGATTATATGAGAGAAGGAAGAATGATAACGGCCGAAAAGTAAGGCCGGGATTTTCGTCCGTGAGGTAAGTTCGGAAAGCGTGATCACAGTTTCATAAACAAAAGAAATGGCGAAAAGAGCATTTTTTTTCGCCCTTTGTGGCTTAGCTAGAGTAGATACTCGTCTTTAAACTTTTTTGCAGACGAAAGTTGAAAATCTTTTCTTATCTGTTGAATGCACACTAAATCATGTAGTCGGAAGAAATCTTGTTTTTTTTCAAGTCGATTTAGTAACACTCCACTATGAATTACAAGACCTCTATTGTAAATTGTTCCATTCATTGAAAAAAAAATTAGTGAATCAGTTCAGTTTCATTAGTGATAAACAAATACTGCCAAGCAACGCGGTGTAATGTCTCCAAACCGAAACGAAAACGTATATACTGCTTATGGTCTCGGGTTCAATTGCCAGCCTTGGCGAGCATAAAATATCTAAAGCAGTCTGCCGATCTTGAGAGCGATCAAAGACCGTGGCGCTAGCACTGATGCCCCGCCTCTCCCCTACAAATAATATTGTTGTTATACGAATTTATACAAAGCGGGGAGGGGAGAGTGTAAATTGCGCTTCACGAAGTTCTCCGAAGTTTACCGACTGCGGATGGTGTTGAAGTCGGACTAAAAACCTAGCGGAAACAACCGATTAAGCATGTAGCAGTCACTAACACCTGAAACAAAGGCCCTTTGTATTTCCTGAATATAACATTTCATTGGAGCAAATTTTGATCTGTTAAATTAGTTGCATCAAAATAACATTTTTGAAAAGATTGTTATAACAAATCGTAAAATGTTGTTTTAACTATTAAAATTTTTTGCGATTTTGACCATTTTATAATAGTTATTTTGGCCATTAAATTCGGTTACAACCATTTAAAATGGTTATTTTAACTAGTCAGTTTTTACAGTGTGCGTTTTCAAAAAGATCGCTTATATTTTCCTTGAGTAACAACAATAGTAACAACAAAAACAGTTTTATTTGAACTTAAAGTTACATATTACACAAAGATTAGTAACATAATAAGGATAAAGATTCTAAACATTTGTAGTAATTGTGTTGCCATCTTGGACTCTGTAAATCGTATCTTCCCACAAAGTCATCTTGAAAGAAGAATACGATAACATCTTGAAGGCATCTGTTTCAGACCATACTGTGTCCTTTGGGTTGCTGCGGATGTATTAGCTTTGCTTTAATTAATAGCAGATATTTCAGTGCAATTGACTGAAGCATTGGCAAATTATAGTATATATCCCAAAGAACAAATTCTTTCTTTCATAAGAAACACCTGCAACATCTAAAAGTTTAACATTGAAATTATCACCTATTTTGCTCGAACCTTCTTTTTAATCATATTTGAATTATTGCTTTCTCTGTCTTAGCTTATTGCTCTCTTTGGAGTCCGAGAACTCTTTTCGTTTTAGAGTATTAGAAACATATTCTTTGTACCTGTGTGGAACCAACTCTTATAGGTTATACAATTTGCGCAAGTCCTGTTAAGTGATCTTGCTTATTCTCGAAAGATGAGAAATGTAAAACAAGGTGACGCATATATCATCATTTATCTTAAGCACATGAAAATGATGAAAATAAATAAAAAAGAAAGGCATGAATGGACAAAAGCTTAGACAAAAGTGTATTTAACAAAAAGTATAAACTTTTTGAATTGTTTTCTGATTCTTACTCATAGGACAATGGTTAAACTTCTAAGTATAGGATTGCTTTGCTACACTATTTTGATTTGCCTTCAGTAAGCCTGATAAGGATTAGAAAATGAACAGCGCAGCTTTTGTTTCTAGCGTGGAAACCTTATTTCCCCTTTTAACAAAACAATAACTACAGTTTCTTTAACCTACTTAACAAGTTTTTTTCTTATGAAATGCACTATAAATTGTCTGTGCTTCGTTGTCTAGGCTACGTTCTTCACTTAGTTTAGACTGTAAAGTGGCTAACAATTTCTACTATTTATATCTTTCTAGAATTATAAAAACACAGTAAGATACTTACTTTGCTGTACAATCAAACATTTCTTTCTGACTTCTCAACACCAATAAAAGCATTGAGACTGAAATGTCTGAAACAACTGATTGTTTAACCATCCTGTGGTGTCCTTGGCTATTCTGTATTGTTAGAACCCTACAGCCATCTTTCATGTTAAGCGTTTACTATATGTTTGACGGCTCTGATAAAACGACAAATGAACCCAAAGGAGGGTAGGGAGAGGAGACAGACATGCAGACAGACAAACAAACAGACAGACAGTCAGACAGACAGGCAGACTGACTGACTGACTGACTGACGACAGAAACAAAGAGACAGAGACACGCAAATACACACCCAGAGAACAAGAGTAACAAGGATTGATATGGCACGATTTCGCCCAAAGGCTACCTTACGGCAAAAACCGTACGAAACCATCCAGTATTGCCGGATCAAAACGCATGAATTAGTTCAAGTATTTTGTCAAACATCTGGGCCCAGTTATACAAAAGCCAATTAAGCCAAATTTACACTACATCCCTTGATATAAAAGGCATTAATCCACGGCTTGGATAACATTGTAAAATGTTGATAACAAAACTAGTTCAGTAGCTGAGAAACTACGATGCAAACCGATGTGTGTTCGTAGCTTTCCTGAACAGTAGGTAAGTGTTAATCGACGTTTTGAGAAACTGGACCCTGGTAGTGGTAAGCACGGCATTTGACCTTGTCCTTCAATTTCACTTGATAGTTTTGCGTGGGAAATTGTTTTACCTCGCACAAATTTGATCTAACTCGTACCATATGGAAATCTGACATTTTATTTTTGTAAAGCCATAGTTTCAAAAGGTTGTGTTTGGTACTTATCATAAGGAAATCTCGTGAGTTTTGGAGCAGTTCGCGCGTTCTTTAATTTGTTTCTTTTTTCCCCATTGTTAGCTAATAAATAGAAAGGTACTCATTTCATCTGGTTCATGCAGTTACAAGCAAAGTTATCAAGCTGGTCTTAAACGAAGCTCGGAGCTCTTAATCGAACAGTTTCAACTTCTGTTACAAGAGTTAAGATATCTGAAGGAACACTCCCATTCAAATAGAGAATCTAGTAATTCATTATTTATTTTTAGCCCAGGAAAATGAAATTTACAGCAAAGTATTTTGACTTGTGTTTCTAACAGTGACATCTTAGAATACATTAACAATCACTGCATGACAATTATCTTGGGTAACTGTGCGACAAAGATTCAAGTTGTTTTTTTTATCCTGAGTACTAAACCGATGATCGATGTAAACATGTCACAGTACAGAGAACACACAAACATTATTACCTATTACTGAATTAAATCTTGTAATAGTGATGATATTGTTGACAAAATCATCACAACTTCGGAAAAAAAATTTGGATTCTCTTTTCCCTGGAATGTTTTCACTAACTGATTACAACTTTCCTTGATAATGTTTTATACTAGAGTAGCTGTGTTTCTTTAAAAATTAAACAACAAAAAAATGTTGCAAATTTTGCAGATTTGTGAACAGTTAGCCAGATTTTGTTCTTATCTTTTACTATTCTTGATACTGTTGATTTTTTTTCAGATAAACATGTTGATTCTTTATTGTCTTGCTGTAAATCATGTTCGAAAAGCTAGCAAATTTTCTTATTCCTTATACTATCTTTACTATAATATTTTATACAGCTTTGACCATCTTCGCACAGGCTTCTGTTCTTATGCCTTGTTTTACTATCAATTTCTTCTGAAATTTTGTTTTTATTCCTTTACAATAACATCTGTTATTACCATGAGTTTCAAGCAACTCCGTGATAAAAAAAATGTCAGTTTCCATGTTTGGACAAACTACAGACCTTGATTTGAGAGCCAATCAGATTACCAGAAATTCAATGCCCAGTGTTTGGCATTTAATAAATACATATATTCATGAATTTAGCCTTGCTCTTACTTGTACCTTGCGCTCTTCTTATAAAACTATTTACGTTGCATAATTTACTGTGTTAACATTTTTCGTTTGATCGTGTAATCTGAAATTCCCCTCCCTTTGATCCTGTTTCATTTCTCCTCTCTTATCAAGTGAATCTTTTCCGCTCATTACTTTTCTTAAGATTATACATTTATAAAAGAATTATAACTTATCCGAAAGTTTTTATTTTTTATTATCTATTTACAGGGTAGGTCAAACGGGAGACGACCTTTTTGAGTTACTAAATCAAGGACTGGTTGAAGCATTTACTAAACTACCACTGATTGTTATGCCTTTAACAACAAACAACAGCTCCATTTCTGCTGCTGTCACTGATAAACACAATTACCTTCTGGAACTTCTTCCAATTGCAGCTGCAATAATCCTAGCAAACAGCGTTGTGTTTGCTCTTTTTGGAAGCAGAAAGACTCTACGGACACCAAGTAACTACTTTCTACTCAGCCTAGCCATCTGCGATTTGTTCAATGGTATGATAAACATCGTGCTGTACGTAACAGCTTGGACCTTGGCTAGCAAAGGGATCAGAATGCCTGATGCTACTTTCATCGCTTTGCCAGCCCTTCACAACTTTACAGTCATTGTAACTTCTTGCCATATACTTGTGATTACAGCGGAAAAATATTTCGCTATTGTGATGCCTTTCAGTAGACGCACTTTACTGACCAAAACAGTTGCTGCCACAATTATCTTCTTCATCTGGACTCTGTCGGGCATGCTGACTGCAACACTGATGAGTTTAGAGCGCGGCTCAGATGCCGAAAAGGGATTCAACATCGCCATTGCTATCTGGCTGTTTTTCCTCTTACTACTTATGAGTGCCGCGTACACAGTGATGTTCAGAACACTTCACAAGAGAAAAATACACATGGCCAAGTCACACCAATGCCGTAAGACAACAAACATTGTCAACGAAAGGAAGTGCCTGATAGTTTTTGTTTCACTGGTAGTCGTTTTTGGTGTTTGCTGGTGTCCATGGTTCGTTATTGGTTTATTCATGCGATTGGGGCATTTTCATTCTGGCTTACACAGCGTCCTAATTGCATATACCAAAATTAGATACATTTCTTCAGTTTTGAACCCACTCTTATACACATTATTTAAGAACGACTTTCAACAAGCTTTGAAGTCGTTCTTTTGCACAAGTCGACGCTCACGAACTGAAACAAGACCAACCGATATTTATTCTGATCAATCCCGAAGGTTTTCAGGGTTTCTTTCATCGAAATCACATTCACAAACAAAACTGGACGAAGGAACTGCTCGTAATAATGAAATGCAGATGACAGATGCCTATGTATTGCCTGTACGTGGTGAACCACTGCCTGCTGTGAATGGTGTGCACCTGATGTTCGGCATGAGCGGTGCAATGGTGTGAATATTAATAAAACAGGAAAAAAGAAAAGAGCTCAAAACTTTGGATCTCAGTAAGAAACAGATATCAGCTATTGGTTTAGGCTGGCGGGTTGCACAGACCAACCCTCTTTCAACTTATTTTAAGGTTGCTTTCTATATAGCCGCAATAGTCGCAAATAGCCGCGATCACTTTGCGAAAGGGTGTTTGCAAGCCAACGTAATCTATTTGCGGCAACTGAATAAAACACATAAATTCTACTTACCATTTGTCTTGGACGTGTCGCTGATGATCGCAAACAAGTCGTAAATACAGAAAAATGTCTATCTTTACGCCATGTTTCCGTCTGCCTGGGACGCGACATCAAAAAAAGATGATGTGGAAATATTACAGCAAGCAATTTGCGATCGATCGCAAGTACGCCTTCGCAAACGTTTTGTGTCTGTATGTAATGATTTGGCGAAAGTCAACCTTAATAAGAGATTTGTTTCGAATACGGCTAGACTGGTTTAGGTGCATATATTTGGGTTTTTCAGTCAAAAATGACTATTTTACAGAATGCACTAAAGCAGGGCAACTGAAATACCTTTTGGCTGCATTTTCTCTTTGTTAGTTTGAGATATAAATGGCGACAAAGTATAAAATTTTTTTACTCGAGGCGCTGGTTTGCAATTTTTTTTATCAGTCCGTAAGGTTTGTGGATTGCCAGTATTGTAAAAAAATGTCGCCAATTAAGTCAATTTTTTTACCCGTTTCTTCCCTTAGGCCAATTTAAAAAAATTCCCGGTTTCCCATCAGAATTTTTTTAAAAAACAAATGCAGCTCACGGGAAGACTCTCTGAAGCAGCCGTTGGTAGGCATTAGCATCTTTACAAGACAGTGTGCCATTTTGCCCCATTTTATTCCAAATATATATGACTACCTTCATCCGATCAGCAGTCGTGTGACTCAGCTCTGATTGAGAGAACGTAGGAAGATGAACTTTTACACCTTCAGGAAGAAAAAAAGTAAATGCGGCAGTGATTTTGAAATGCAACTGAGAGCTGTTGATAAACCTGTCTTTTTTTAAATTTTGCCTTAGGGAAATTTCTTAGGCACAGAAGATGTAAATATGTGGTATTTTTTGTTCATATGAACTATTGTAGTCATAGTATTATTTAATCTGGTTACAGTCTTTTTCTTGTCTCTTTTGCATATATACCTGTATGTAGGGTGCAGGATTTCTCCAATTAGCCCAGTAGGGTTGTATATCTCGCTTCCTCTAATTCATCTCTTTTTTCAGTTGTCGTATAAAATGGTCAATATATATATGCGGAAATATACAACAATGAACCGTTGAAAAATATCTATGATAATAAACGCAAAGCTAAGTAGGAAGCAACTATGACATTAAACTGAAAAAATGAATGCTCTTATTAAGTAGAACTTGTTACTCGCCTTTTTATAAAATGCACGTCATAATATTAACTACTTATTAACCGAGAGTGAGGTCTTGTACGAGAAATACCATACTGTATCCTTGCTGTATTGACCGAGCGATGGAAAGGTCAATGCGTTAGGCCGAAGTTTGATATTTTTCGTTAAAACAGAACGTTTGAGTTTAATAAGTATTTTATTATATGGTACTTTATCTAAAATGACGATAACACCGCAGAGCAGAAGTCGATTGCGAGTGGCCTCGCTGTTTAATACATACTTGTATAGTTAATAAGGAGCCAGTCTTTGTTTAAATTACCGAGTGGTATGACCTGTTTTTCTTAATGTACTGATAAAAAAAACTTACTTGTTACTTTTTGACCTTTATAGTTTGTGAACTGGCAGCACTTCCATTAGCATTGCTAACTTCTAGTAATACAACTTATTACTAATCGTGTTAAACCGTGTTACTTGCAGATCAGAAACATAGCCGTATCAAAGCTTCAACTTTTGCACTAATTGCTAACGGCACAGTCTGTTCTAACTAAAAAGACTTATCTCGTATTTCTTTCCAGTTTTCGGAATCTGCTTTAAATTTATTTACCCTTAAACACAAATGATATTTAAAGCTAAGCGCATGCTTTCATTTCACCGAACAGCTGACGTTATATTTTTTTATTTCTTAGCCAATGTTCAGTCAAACTGTTGATAAAACACTTCCACATCTGTAGGGGAGAAGTAATCTTTCACTCCAGAGAGAAAATGTTTGGTCTCCGATGCGCCTCTCCGGTACCCCGGGGGAATCTCGTACGATGATCCTAGAAACCCCGTGTGGGCTTTGCTCTTCGCTCCCATGTGAACTCCCAGAAGTAAATCGTTGCCTTTCCCCCAAGCAGGTCCGTGAGAGATGCCACAATCTAGAGCTGTGTTGGGGTCCCTCACTCGAAGATTTGTTGGGTAGAATCCACGATGGTTGTACAATGAGAAAAGAAACGCCCTGTTGCTCCGTGTAAATCCTTGGCATGCCCCTAAAAAGAAAATCAATGAAAAAAGCTTGAAATGAATGTCTTTCTTTTGAGGAATTTTGTGTGAATTAACACAACCCTGTCTTCATGCAGGACGCCATGTCATTTTAGTTAATGTAGGCAGCAACAGCGGCAGAAACGTTCCATATTTACAACTCTTATTAGGCTACAGATTTCCGTTGTTTCTAAAGTTATACCTGATTGCAAGCCACCGACGCATTTCTTTTTTGGGTGTTCCTTATTTACAAATACGACTCGGAAGAATTATAAAAAGAAGAAAATGAATGAAAACAAGAAGACAAATAAGTTGAGAATGAGATGAAAATTAGATGAAAAAGAGAATGAGAATACGAAATTACTACGTATTAAACTAGCATCTATTGCTTGCCGGAGTGCTGCTGACGATTTCTCCCTGACGAAGTAGTGGCAAAACCAGTTATTTTTCTTCCTCTTTTAGTTCAACATTATCAAAAATTTTTAAATTTTAGAAATTTTTCAAAATTTTGTAAATATAATAATAACTCTTAAAATCTACTTCAAATACATCTGTTAATCTGCAAATTGACTTGTAACATTTAACACTTAACTTGTGTCTGATGTCAAGAGATATGACGACAGAGATTGCACAGTCAAGGTTTTCTAACTACCGTGCAAGAAGAAAATTTCTGCGATTGGGAAAATTTTTATGTTTCTTGGGAAGAAATTTTTGCAGGTTGCGATAACCTAAAATTTCTGACGGGAACTTATTTTTGCGGTATGACTTTTTTTGGCTGAAAACGATAGGAGATGGGGCTAACTTATCAAACGTTGTAACTAAACAAGACTTTTTTGTGCAATAACGATACGTTTTCTTCAACTAACAATGAACATCTGTCGCACGCAACTATAAAAGCTTCGGGAACTTGATATGTTACTCTGAAACACCATTCTTTCAGTTATAACTTTATTCACCAGTACGTTCTAGCTGCGTTGTGTTGAGAAAATACCATGCAGTGCAAGTGAAATTCCAAAAACGAAAAAATGTTTTTGTGCTAAAGGAGTTAAATTTTGCGAAAATATTTATTGCATGTTTTTTTTGGGCCAAAAAGACGCGAAAACCGCAAAATTAAATAAAAAAAATAAATTTCTTCGTGCACGGTAGGTTGCGGCTCTTAGCCCTTAGCAATTAGTTTTGGATTATCTGTAGTATTTTTTTTTTGAATGAGCATGGATTCGAATAGCAACAGAAATAGGCTGATTAGAGATTATCAGCTGCTATTTATTTTTGAGAATAGACTTGTTGTCGGATTCTGTACAATTTAAATATAACTATTAATATAAGACAATAATTATAATAATAATAATAATAATAATAACGATAGTATGAAAAAAGTTGTTCGTCGGCAGCCCTCCAAAAGTTATATAAGTACGAAATGCAAATAAAGACAGCGCAATTATGATAGAGCGATTTTCGTTTGACCTCGAAACGAAAACAGGCAAACCCAACAAGAACCGAGTTTCTGGATGAATTCAAGAGGAAAAATAGGGGCAACTACAGTAGGCAGCATTAACCAAGCGATAGCGGGGTCGTTCCTCAATAAAAAAGCTAGAGTTTGTTATTTCTCGTAAAGACCAAACGTCACATCAACCTTGGAGTTTACTAACATCCCACATGAACAGAAAGAACGATTATACCTATACCTCCATATATATATAGCATCACATCAACCTTGGAATATACTAACATCCCACATGCACAGAAAGAACGATTATTCTTATAAACGCACAGAATTACAACACTTGTTACTGAAGAGGGCTATCGCACCAAGCCGAAACTGTTAAGACAAGTCAAGACGAGAAGACAAATTGACAAAGTCAAAAGAAGAATAACAGGAAGAAAGAGAACGTTCGAGGATAATAAGTACTTTATTATATGACGACAATAACATCGTGTATGCGGGAATTATTTTCTTCCTACATCCGGATAAATGCGCGAGTAGCTCATTAACAATAGGGCTGTAAGGCCGGGTGCATTATTACGGGGATTCAGAGCACTTAAGAACCAATCAAAACGCGCGATGTATCTTTGCCATAAAATAATACTAAGTATATGATATTTATTGTTTTTTAAAACACTTATCAATGTGGACACTCCGCATGGAGTTAGTCCCATTCGTGTGCCAGACATTCGTCAGTTTTAACTATTTTTGTAAATTGATGCTAATTACTAAGTCCAATAAAGCTTTTAAACTAGAACAAGGGCTTACCCCAAGAGATATCAGAGTATCCACCAAACACATATCTGCCATACTTCACGATGGTAAGGGTGGGGCCCTTGTCTCCGCAGTAACTGCGAAACGACAAGTGATTCCAGCCTTGTTCCTGAGCCCTAAAACAACGCCGCCAAAACCTAAGGGAACCGCCAAGGGGCTTGAGCCAGCGATACAGGTTCTGTTGGTAACGCGTGTTTCGCCCAATAATCGCAGACGGCAAAAACTGATCTGTTCATGAGACAAGGAGAGTTTTAGATCATCTTTAGATATTACCATTAATCTGGGCTCTAACAATCCACGAGGAACCTTTCGAGATACGGTATGTAGTGTTTTCATATATTATGGAGAAATGCGATAAACAAAGCCTGAGTGACTATAAGACTTTAAAACAAAAACGTACGCATATATTTGTTTGGGCAAATCATGTTAAGTATTAACCCTCATTGTTACTAACATTTAAGTTCAACGGGGGAGAAGGGTCAATCGGGCGGGGGG
>JAOBYF010184436.1:0-10574 GCA_025403605.1 Parazoanthus darwini | reverse complement strand
ATTGTAATCAGTTTTTCTTTCTTTAAATAGTGTTTACAAATTATTAACTGTATCTGCTTTTCCTTAGTTGTTTATAACTTTCTGTAAACCCGTCGCAATGTGAAATAAAAAAAGATGTTAAATAAAAAATAAAAAATAAAAAGTTTCCGAAAGGCGCCGATTTTCAACTACCCATACCACCAATGCACTGTGTTTTCAAAAGTCTCAGTTTTCTTAAGCGTTTTCAAAAGCTCCGTTTTATGTGACAAAGGACTCCGTTTTCCATCGTTTTAGTGTGGACGAGAGATGAAAACGCGTCGATTCTGGTTGCGTATTAGTGTGGACGGGACCTTAGTCTACAGTAGCTCAAAAAAACGTTGACATTGCAAAGAGCAATACCAAGCACGAAAAGAACTATGGGAGCCCTGTATAGACAAAGCAGACAATACACAAAATTAAGGTAATTTTGACAAATCAGGTCAACAGCAGCTTAGCAAATGATGAGGTTAGACCTCTTCCCATCATGCTTCAGTTGCTGTCTGGGTATTACACTTTCATAGGTCAACCATTTTTGAAATGGCTGTATAAAAAAATCGACGGACAGCTCTTTTTGCGGGCTCGTATGCGGGCTTTTACGAGTCTATTCAAACTTATATCCAGAGCTATTCACTTCCCGGCACTCGGTATACTTGACAAAAGACATCAGATTTTCGGCTGTGCTGGATGCTGAAATTCTTGGAACAAACAAAGCAGTTACGGCTGCAAACACAGAAAAACTACAAAATTTCGGTTGAACGGTAAGTTTTCATTTTTCAGCTCAACGTTACAACTTTTTCAGTGTGACAACGAAAACTTTAACAGCTGTTTTCCTCCGTGCCGGTACCTAGCGATAAACTTTTATCTTGTCTTTTTCTTTCACTCATTCCTGAGCAATATTTAAGACCCATCGGACAGTTAGAAAACTGACTATCGCCTGGCGGGCGACCTGTGGAAAGTATTTGTTGGTAATTGCATGTGTTTTCACACTTTTTTCTCACTCCTTATATCTGACCCAAACACGAAGTGTTGAGATCAGGGTAGTCTTCGGGATCGATGAGACTGATTCGAGAGCCTTGATTTTTGATCCAAGAGGCAAAAGAAGAGTGAATCGATTTCCCTTTGACCCTCAAGTTTTGCCACTGCAAAGTATAAACAACTTGGCCATGCAGAACGCAAGAATCCGCAAACAAACCTATTCTTGATGAGTTTTGAATTGGATTGAGCGCTTCTAAAGTCAGTTGCTTATATTTTTTTATTGCAGCTTGTTCATCGTCTGAACAGTTTTCCAAGCGCGAAACGCAACCAACTTTAAGAATATTACCGAGCTGCCACGAGTCGTAGAGAGGGTTTACGATAAACAGCGGACTTTTTACGTGCGGTAGAAAATATTGCGGGAAAAGGCATTTCCAGCTGTCCTTCTTTTTCATTTTAGAGACGCAGTCTTGATTTACTCCTCTGGAACACTTGTGCAGCTTACAGACTCGCTGCATTTGATGTCGGAACAGATGACGACCCTTAATAGAAGGCGCATCAACGAAAAATCCACCATCCGATAACACATAGATGGGAATATTTCCTGGTACACGACTTCGGAAGTAATCTGCATGGAGCATCGCCGCAAGACCCCCCGCAGAGGTACCAGAGAAAATGACTTTCTCTGCGTGTTTCATTCCTTCTTCCAAGAGATCGCCAATTACTGCACTTAGAATTCTCTTACCTCTGAAATATATAAACTTTCCTTTGACTTTAATAGGTCTGCTCCTGTTACCGGCAAACGATGCCCCGTCGCAGTATCGCACGAACGCAACATTCAGTTGTAGAAATCGGGGTTCTCTTTGTAGTCATGAGACAATAATCCTGATGTTCTGTAAATGGGTCGAAACTTGTCCGACGATCCCAAATTGGTCGTACTTCTGAAATAGCAGCTCTTTTTGCTGCTACACCAAGCTCCTCCCTCGAGATACACAATCCACTTCGACACGCCGTGAGTGAAACCTTTGCGAATATAAAACGCTGGTCGGCTTCCATCTAAACACAACGCTCCTTTTTGTTCCGCATTTCTAACGTAATGAAGGTGATATTTAAGATCTGGATGATGTTTTGGGACAGGTTTTACCATGCTGGGCTGCCAGACGGGGTAAGGACTTGGATACCAGGGACCATATTTAGAGCTACCTGTGTGAACTTTATTGTGATGGACTCTGTGACCTTTACTTGATTGGTGCAGTCGCTCTAGCGAATCCTGATTTTCCCCGCTAAAACCTGCTTCGTCTAACTGCTGAAGAATTTTCTGTGTCTTTGATTCACTAATTTCTGGGAAATCCTCTTTGTGTAAGCCGGCATTGCTTGTCTCATTTTTTTGATGGGTTTCACCACTTTCAAATAACACTTCACCCTCTCCACTTTCCACGGAAGGCCTAGTTCCTGAATTTCCTCTATTTGTGTCTTTTTGCATACCACTACCAAACTCAGACCCATCCCTGTCGTTAAAACTTACCTGGTGTAAGATATTCTTATTATCTTCACTGTGACTGTAGCTCTCAGCACTGTTAAGAATAGTGTTATTGATATTTGAACTATCGATAATTTCTTCTTGCTCCTTAAACTTTTTTGTATTCTCATTCATCTCACTCTCTCCTTTTATATCATCTTTATCCGAAGAATCTGTCAAAAATTGCTCAATTGTATCATCTTCCTGTCCCATAATTGCTTCATTTATTGCACTTTGCATTTCGTCATAATCATCTTCCGTATCTTTTTTAAAGGGATCTTGTTTTTGTTCTTTACCAAACTTGCTCAATACTTCAATATCATTTTTACTTCCTCTAAACCTTGTGCTACTGGTGCTACTGTCATCAAACTCTACAGATTTTTCATGGGCTCGCTTGGCTCGTGTCAGATACAGATGTTTCAAATTTGAGCGGGTACGCATATCCTTCCGTGAAATCATGTCCAGGATTTTAGTTTCCTGATAATATCTGTTGGGTATTACTTTCGGTCCAATTGATTTATGTTGGTCCAAATTATGATGATGGTCGGATTCGTGTAAAAGTTGCCTCTTGTGTCTTGCTTGTCTGTCGTCAGCTCTCTGTGTATCAGAGCCACTCTTAGCATTGCCACTAACAACAGCACTCTGGACTCCAGTAATAAAAACTACACTTGTCCAGACTAGGGAACCCAACACAGCTATAAAGAGCATGTTCGCAATATCAACAGTTTCAACGCAAACGTTATTGAACCGCCGATAGGGATTAGTTATATGTTCATTCACGTTGCAACGACAGTCGTCATGTCATTTTTAATTTTGCCACCTGTTTTAGTTTGTCTTCAATAAACAGGTCACAAGAGAGCAGTGATCAGGTCATTCATAACTCTGCGAGGGACCAAGCTAGCTAGCTTATCAAGCCTTATTTGACAAAAAAGTCAGGATTACTCGAGTACAATTAAAATTTCAATATGAGCGAAACTCTTAGAAGCAGGCGTAGCTAAGTTGGTTGATGCGCGGCCTTCGGAGCTGGAGGTCCCCAGTCCGATCCTCAGTGACTCCAACGTCTGCTTCGACCTTCTTCTGATCCGTGCAGCTTTAAATACCCGTAAACGGAGCACTGACAGAGGAAGGGGGATAAGGTGCGCACCGAGGGCCACAAGTTTATAAGTTAATTTAGAACTATCACGTGTTACCTTCGTTGAATAAGGTCGCCTTACCTTAACCTTTTTACACTCGTCCTCGAATTTGTTTAATACTGGCACTCTTTCAGTTATCGTTCAAGGTTAAAGGTTGGATGCATTGACATTCGTAAAACAGTGTAATAAATCAGGGGAACCTGGAGAAATTATTTGGTGTTGGGGGGGGGAGATAACTAATGACTTGATGTGGGAGGAGAGGGCTGAGGGGAGACTCTCTCTTTAATTCTTTATGGTTTTTGTCAAAATGTCCTTTTCGGATATCGTCTCAGTTGACTATCTTCTTCCGCCGTTAACTTCAAAAGAATATAATACTTAAGTATCAATACGTTATGACATAAATACAACAAAAACGTAGCGTTAACGTTATTAGCAGATGCCCGGTTCAGTTTTCATCCCTTTCTAGCGGATCCTTCTTTACCTTTAAGGTGGCTCCCACCTGTTTTCCATTTTGTTTTGCCACCGAACTTTATGAAAGGCTTTCTCAACCGTCATAATGGATTCGCACCACTTTTTTATAGCTGGTGTTACAACAACGTTTCAGCTTATCAATCCTTGTACTACCACAGGAAATTCTGTTTTCATGGCAATTTGTTAGGACCTCAAACACACCCTATTTTTAACATTTGATTGCATTTTACACAAAAATTAGTCGGTGAACTTCCTCTTTTATTTCATCAAAATTGTTTGCACATCAAAACGCACATTTAAGGAAATTTTAAAAAATTTCTGTCAAGAGGTTTTGGCACCACATTTTAAAAATTTCCTCAAATGTCCTTTTTGATAAGCAAACAATTTTTGTGAAATAAAAAAGGAAGTTCACCGATTAATTTTTGTGTAAAACGCAATCAAACGCTAAAAATAAGGCGTTTTGAGGCCCTGCCAAGTTGCCATGGTAACACAAGTTTCCGTGGGAAAGCAAGAGTTGGTAAGGTTAAAGTTTATAGTAGCACCACCTATCAATAATTAGGAGTATTCCAACTCTACAAATAAATAGGCCTTTCATAAAATTTAATAGGTATTGAAAACTGTAAAACTGTTTCGAGCCACCTTAAACTCTTTACTTTAATTATCTATTTTTTTTTTTACAAAAGCTGCTGAACAATCATAGATTTATAGCAAATTTCTAGTGATTTCGTCTCATTTTCTGGGGGAAGTATGCCTATCTTAAAAATTTACAATTTAGACGCATTTCTGGCAATTTAAGAAACTAAAAATTTGAAATTTCCAAGGGGAACATGCTCTCCAGGTTTGCCTAGGCCCCTTCGCGCCTGCAGAGCTCGTTGCGAAATGACCCTTAAATCTTTTTGTGGCTCTTCAGTTTGCAACCAAATAGATAAACAAACTGCTCGTCTGGATACAAATGCATTCACTGATCGGACTTACGAACGACTCTTTATGGAACAAGACCTGGATAACGGCAGCCTAAAAACTAATTATGAACGATAAACAAACCTTAAGACGTGGTGTGACAAAAATAAAACTGTGGTAGCAGTGTTATATGTAGCTACGACGAAATTCAGAGACATGATTTATTGTTTGGATAATCATCCGAATCAATAAGTAATCTCTTTCCTTGATCTTTCATCCAAGCGACAAACGAAGTTGAAATTGATTGACCTTTGACTTTAATTTTGTTCCAACGTTCGGTGGTCATTGTTTCTCCATGTTGCAAACAGGACAGAGCGTACAAACCAATATGTAAGTTCTTCTTCACCGGTTTTAGTGCTTCTACTGTGGTTGATTTGTATTTCATGATGGACTCCAGCTCTTTTTCTGAGCAGTCTTCCACATGAGTTGAACATTCGATGCCTAAAATGTTGCCAATCTGCCAAGAGTCGTATAGCGAGTTCACAATGTAGAGCTTGGATTTCACATACTTCACAGAATACTGTGGAAAAAGACATTTCCAATGTTTATTCTCGGGAAGTGAAGCAATGCAGTTTTGATTGACTCCTCGACTGCATTCTTGGAGCTTGCAAACTTCCTGCAAATCTTCTCGAAACACGTGACTTCCTGTCATTGTAGGAACGTCAAGGAAATAGCCATCGTCCGCTAAAGAGTACATGGACGTTTTCTCCGGTATACGATTTCTGATGTAATCAGCATGGAGAATAACGGACAGCCCACCAGCTGAAGTGCCGGTGAATAAAAGATACCGTGCATGCTTCATACCAGCTGTAAGGAGATCGTCCACAACCGCGCTAAGAATCCTCTTCC
The DNA here is from genome assembly GCA_025403605.1 of Parazoanthus darwini. Taxonomy (NCBI): domain Eukaryota; kingdom Metazoa; phylum Cnidaria; class Anthozoa; order Zoantharia; family Parazoanthidae; genus Parazoanthus; species Parazoanthus darwini. The sequence continues at coordinate 4,652 of JAOBYF010184436.1, read as the reverse complement.
CTCTGAAATAGATTAGTTTTCCTTCCACCTTGATTGGTTCGCTGCGATTGCCAGAAAAGGAGCCGCCATCACAGTACTTGACATAGGCCACGTTCCAGTTATAAAAATGTTCATTGTCGTCCTTATTTGGCGAGAGAATGCCTTCAGTGTTAAGCAAGGGGCCCCACGTATCGGAGGAACCAAATTCGGTTTGAGTTCGTTGATAGCAATCCTGTTTAGTAGTACACCACGCGCCGCCTTTTAGATAAATGATCCATTTGTTTCTACCTTCGTCCGACCCTCGGCGGAAGTAATACCCGGGCTTGGACCCGTCTAAGCATACTGCACCTTTCTGAACTGCATCCTTCACATAGCAAAACTCGTAATTTGCTTGTCCCTCATCAGGAACATTAAATTGCACACCATAGTTCCTAAATGGAAAGAGGGTCGAGGCTTGCCAAGGAACAAATCTGGACCTATTTCTGTTTACGGGCTTGAAGTGGGTAGCTTTGTGATCCCTATGTTTTCGGTTAACGCCATTGTACAAGCCATTATCCAATTTGTTGATTATGTTCTGCGCCTTTTCAGACACCAGTTTTCTAAACTCGGGTGAACGGTTACCACTTCCAGTCTTAGAAAAGTCTTCTCCACTTCCCTTTATCTCCTCTTCCACATTGTAACGACTCCCAGTTTCAGGAAAGTCCTCTCCGCCTCCGCTTCCGCTTTCGTCATCTTCAAGGCCACTAATTTCTTGCTGCCGGAAGTCTTTGATGCCACTGTCATTTTCTTCTCCGCTCCCTTCATCAGAACTTGTCTCTTCCACGTTGTATTCTGAACGATACAGGTTGATAACCTCTTTCGGAATGTGCTTCACAATTTTGCTTCTTTTGGACAAAGTGTCGTCAAACGATCCCCTTGGCCAAAACTCAGCAAGTTCCTCTTCTTCACCGCCTAAAATTGCTTTATCTTCTCTGTTGGCAATGTACTCTTTTTCCTTCATCGAACCATCTTTTATTCCATCATTTTTCGTTTTAATGTCATTAATGAAACGTCGTCCAGGTTTCTTTTTGATGTTTTGACCATCATGTTTTTCATCAATATCCTTTGTGCTTGTTTCTTTTTTCTCAGATCTAGCTGTTTTCTTACGCTTAGCAGGCAGCATTGCACTATGGCAACCCTTATTGATATTTGTTCTGAAAATCTTGTCTGAAACAGCATTCAGTCTTGTTTTTCTCCGGTGGTATTTTTGTTTCATTTCGAATTTCTGTTTTAGGCTATACCTCTTGTTGTTGGAAGAGAACGTGTGAGTGTTCCCTTTGAGACCAGCGTGTTTGTCTCTGTTGTTAAATTTATGCTCCAGAAATAATAGTTGATTTTTCACACCTTTTGTGATATTTTCATTACCTGCTGTGTTCCGCTTAGCACGAACGGAAAACCACAAGAGGTTGTCGAACTTCTCTTCAAGCCTTGCTGCCTTTAATTTCTTTTGTAAATGATTAATATGAGTGCCATTCAATATCCTACACTCCCCAGGCATAGATATCAAACTTTGGCAAGCCAGTACTAGTGCTATGAGTATCCTTCTATCAGCCATATTCTTCCAAACTACAAAACTCATCGGCAAACTCTTGTTAAAATTGCCTACCCCAAAGCACTTCTAGCTTGTTTGTTGTTACTTACTGGTGTATAAACACACCTCTGACATAAATTTATCTCACTACTCGCCACCTGCTATTTTGATGTTCTTTGGATGGGAGGAGGTGGTCCGCAATAAGCAAGTAGAAAATGGACTTACGAAGTGTTCAAGTTAGAGCGATTTTTTGTTTGACGTTGAAACAGAAACACTCAAACAAAACATGAACGGAACTCTAACGACGTTCAGATTAGCTGTGCGAACAGCACGTGCACAGGAGCGCGCGCTACTATGAACATGGGACACTTCTAAGTGGCTTGACGAACTGAGCTCGTGCAAGCACAAGAATTGCGCCATCGTATCTGTTACGCTCGTGTTCGTAGTTTTTATTTCATTGGACAAACGAACAGAGACAGAAATCCACGACATAGTTTGTGTTCGTAGCTTTCCTGCCATTGGTTGACAAAACAAAAAGCGAACAGTTTGCGAACGCGTTTTTCAAGGTCAAACAAAAGTCACTCTAATCCGACAAAACAAAATTCTTAAAAAATATGGCATGTAATTGACTTAGCTTTTGTGAATTATCAGTCAGTCATGCTAGTTTGAACCTGGAAATAACCACAGCAATTAGGATCGCTTTTCGTTTATCAGGTCTGGCTGGCCACGCCTCCCCGTCCTCTAATGGAATGGGAAAATTATCGAAACAACCCTCTTTCTATTAGTCGAGAAAAAGAGCATTGTTTGGAATTGTCACATAACACGCGAAATCCCCATGTAAGCCTCGGACGACTGGAAACGTAAGTTAATAGTCTCAGAGAGGCTCCAATAACATAAAACTATCCAAACCTTTCTTGTTGTCTGTTGTTTTTTTATTCATGAAGTGCTATATTTGATGTAAGCTAATCCTCCCCTGAAAGTTGCGATCGGACGTTCTGTGTTTCTGCGTAGATCTATACTCTGTCAAGTCGAAAGGAAACACACGGTTGGCTAATATAGCAACAGCCAAGCGAACCAAAAAAAATTAATCATAAGAACAATAGCTGGTACAATGTAATGTGACAACTCGAACGGTACAGGTATACTGGAAAGTTCCGACTTAAACTTAAAACCAATCGCTGAATGACAGTAGTTTTTACACCTCCAGCAACTGCAGGTACTTTTTCTGCCTCTCAATCATCAGCTGTTAAAACGCCAAGTATTTCAGCAAATAAATGACATATGTGCGGGTTAGCGCAGTCGGTAAGATCTCAAACTGCGAACCAGAAGGTTCCCGGGTTCAATCCCCGGCCTGGTCGAGGGTTGAACTTTTGACGACCTACTTTCGTCACACTGCATCCTTCTATAGACAGGGACATGAAGCCGTTCATCTAGTCTCTCAACGTTTTATCATGAACTTTAAAAGATCCCACGCACTCCTCGAAAAGAGTAGGGTAATCCCGGTGTTGCGGTCTATTAAGTGAGGGCGTAATGTTTCAGACACAAACATTGTGAGCCGCTGATAGCGGTCCGGCTAAAGGCCCTGTTACGCTGTGCAATTTTCTCAGCAACTTGTCTCTCGCATTTTTGAAAACGTTACCTTGCAAGTTGCCGAGGTTGGGTGTTACATTACAAATCGATCTCATCAACTTGCAGTGGTTTTTCGCCGGGTTAGGTAAGCTTGTTCTTGTCCCCTCGGGACATAAAACGAAAAGTGTACGCATGCGCCCTTGTTAAAACTGCCATAAAATTGCGAGAAAAGTTGCTGGAGGGGTGATACACTTTGCAATGGTGCTGCCAGTTGCTTCAGTTCGTTGCGAAAAGTAGAGCTTCATCACTTCGTGCAACGTTTTGCGCAACAAAAAAATTGCGGGATAACCCATGTTACACCGTGCAATTCTCCGGCAACGTTTCTCGCAACGGCATTGCAAGACAAGTCGCTGAGAAAATTGCGCAGTGTAACATGGCCTTAAGGCTCTTAATCACTGAACCAAGTACTTGATGTGAACAGGTTGCTGAAACGCCTCGTTGGGGGCACCTGAAACTCTGTATGTAGTATTAATGAGATACTCTGATTAATTATAACCAGTTAAAAAGATGGCAAAATAGTTCAAAAATTGAAGAAGTGCGGAGCTTACCATAAACACAAGACAAGAATTCAAAGTTATTTGTGATTTAACTTTGTTGAATGTGGGGTAGAAACGTTCTCCACGCTTCTTATAAGCTACCAAGCATGCTATTCCTTCAGGCCTCTAGTTGACACCTATGTTTATCCGCCTCAGTAAAACTGACATCCTTGAATTAAGGATGCCCCATGCAATAAGCAAAATGCGAACGGGTCCGTCAATGCAGTTGTTAAGATAAGAGCTCCCAAGTACAGGTTTAGAAGGCTCACAGGAACAACCAAAACTGCAGCATCTGCGCGCTGCTGTCTGTTTATTTAACGATAATACTATTTCTGAAACAAACTGCCTTTGGTGGATGAATCTGACAGGAGCGGGCACACTAAAGAAAAGGAACAAACTGTACATACCACAAAGCAACTATCGAGGCCAAACAGACGAGAGCAAAGCTTAGAAGAGAGATGAATGCACTATTAAATCGGAGATGGAGCGTAGGCGCCCAAGGAGTGGGATACAATGACTCTCACACAACCAGCAAGAAAAAACAGAGGGCAATTTAGTTTAGGTTTCCCCTGTAGCACCCATAAATGTAATACCAACCATAAATGTAATACCAACCATAAATGTAATACCAACCATCAATGTAATACCATCCATAAATGTAATACCAACCATCAGTGTAATACCAACCATAAATGTAATACCAACCATCAATGTAATACCAACCATCAATGTAATACCAACCATCAATGTAATACCAACCATAAATGTAATACTAATCAACCATAAATGTAATACCAACCATAAATGTAATACCAATCAACCATAAATGTAATACCAACCATAAATGTAATACAAATTAACCATAAATGTAATAGTTTGTCTAACAATAAATGTAATACATTTTAACCATAAATTTAATACCTCGGACTGACCATGAA
>JAOBYF010184435.1:0-18224 GCA_025403605.1 Parazoanthus darwini | reverse complement strand
CTGATATATCCTTCAACATACATCTGCTCAAACGTATTGTTTCAAGTCGTGTTAATGACACCTTGGTCAGTTTGACTGACAACTTCTCCATGGAAACGAGGCAATTAACACTTGTGTAGCCAATCAAAATGACGAAACTTAACAAACATAATAGCCCTTGGTAGTGATAATATGCCCTGTGTTTCTAACTCGTGATAAATACTGACACTTTGCAGAACGCTCGACACACCCCGGCATTTAGCGTTAATAGAGTCCGACCAGTAACCACAAAATCCTAGATTCCCGGGAGCAAGGAAAGTAGCCATGTTCGCCCCACTTCCGACACTCTCCTTCACACCATCACAAATCGCTCAGGTCTGCGAGACGTTAGAAGAAAGCGGGGATGTTGAAAGGCTTGGACGATTTCTATGGTCTTTACCTGTGGCTCCTGGGACATTGGAAGCACTGAGCAAACACGAAAGTGTACTCCGAGCCAGGGCAATTGTAGCTTATCACACAGGTAACTTTCGAGACTTGTACCACATACTAGAAAACCATCGCTTTACCAAAGACTCTCATGCTAAACTACAAGCGATGTGGTTAGAGGCGCATTACCAGGAGGCTGAAAGGCTGCGTGGAAGGCCGTTGGGCCCTGTAGATAAGTACCGAGTACGTAAGAAGTTTCCCTTGCCGAGAACAATTTGGGATGGAGAACAGAAGACTCACTGCTTTAAAGAAAGGACGAGAAGCCTATTACGAGAGTGGTACTTGCAAGATCCTTACCCAAATCCAACCAAAAAACGGGAATTAGCACAAGCCACTGGTTTAACACCGACCCAGGTTGGAAATTGGTTTAAGAACAGGAGACAGAGGGACCGTGCAGCGGCCGCCAAAAATAGGTAAGAACAACGCGATGCTCTCTTTACTTTGTAAGACGAATATAAGTAAATGTATTTATGAAAACACATTTTAGGCTGTTGCAAAGGTTTTTAAAAGTGTCCCGTGTCACTTGTACAAAATCCCAGGAGGGATTCAAGCACTACTCAGCACCTCTGAAACGGAAATAGGCAAATTAAAGTTAAAATTATAGACGCACTAGTTTGGTTGCCGTTAATCGGCTGTGCCTTGAAGCGCATGAGGTGATTTCCGTTGCTTGTTCGATCTTCCTTTTTGATAAATTGGTTTAAGGGGATCCCGTGTAACATGTGCGACAAAGAACGTTTAGACTTGAAATGGACACTTCAAAGGCCACATAACTTGACACGAGTCTTGGTGGTAGAGTAAAACGGGCTCTACTGCCATGTGGCAAACAGACATTTTAGTATAATTTCAACAGTTGTAAACAACAGTTTTTCATTTAAAGAGTTGCTCCACAAAGTGACTAATATTCGGATCTACTTTCACATCAAGTTGTCTTGAAATCCATCTGCCGCGAAAATCTGTCTGCTTACTTGCACATTGCTACAGTTCTTTCCCACGGAATACCAAGTTACTCTGTCCGTTTTGGTCCTATACTCGTTTCCTGAATCCGCAAAGAAACCCTTTAATTCCCCTCATATCGACTTTGCTCTTAGCACAGTTATACTACATAATTTTCTCAAGTACTTAGTAAAGATTATTCTATTTATTTGTTTATTTGGGCTTGATCCAATAATGATGCCACCAAAATGCAAGAAATATTATTTAACGTCTGGTGAAAGACAAGAAACAACCTGTGATAGCTATCCGAGTCCCGAGAGAGAACTTCATAATAGCGTCTTCCAATCTCTATCTGCTGCTATATCTATTGCTAAAAATACATATTTCGTAGTTTTGGGAAAGGACTTCTATGGGTAAAAAGCTTTCGGCTTAAGGACTTAAATAGAAACTAAGGTGAGAAAAAAAGGAAATAGAAATCGACTGAAGTGTGCGCATTGATGAGAAACCAAGAGCGCCAGTGAACTGCCTTTCAAACCTCGGCCAGTTTGCCACCCGAATCAAAACACCACAAGAAAAAACACCCTTCAAGGGCAGTATCGCAGTTTAGGGAAAACTTTCCTCGCAAAGGTGTACTTTATTGTAATTACGAAAATTTTTATAAAAAATCTACACCAGTGCGTAGAAACGTTGGTTCCGGCTCGAGACCCACAAGAAGCCAGTGGCATTCCTTAGCATGCTTGGAAGTTCTTAGCAAAGAAATTGCGTTGTTTCGGCGTGTGTCTGGTTTTCAAAACTCCTTATGGTGTTGTGGACTTTTGTGAAGCTTTGTGGGTGAATGAAATGATATAGGTGTCGACTGGTCTGGCAAGCTTTCATTTCGCCAAGCATAAAAGAATAATATTCTGAACACAGCGCGACAAAGTGAGAAGACATTGATCACAGGGTTCAGTTACTCCTTTCAAATGACGCCTTTGCTTACAAAGCTGGACAAAATTTGTAATTACTTCTGACAATCAAGAGTTCTGAAATGAACGATACTGTACAAATTTTATTATATCCATGAAATCTTGGCACCCCGAACAGGAAAAGATTAAAAAGCAATCTTTATCAAGATCTCCTTCTCGACTTCTCTTGATTGTAATTGTTTATGCCGGCGCTTTATTTCTTGTTTTTCTTTCATACTTTACGGTTTGTCAGTAACATATACCACGTTATACATTTCTGAAACCTGTGATTCTATTTCATGGTGATAATTATACCTTGTTTTGCCACAAAACCTGCTAACTTGAATTAGTTAGAATGTGTGATAAATTACACGCCTTGGACTGCCACATTTATTCAAAACAGCAAATAGAAACTATAATACTCGACGAAAGAGCTCAGCGGGTGAACCTTTTTCAAACATCTCAGCCGGAGGCCAAGCAAAGCATTACAAAGTACAGCCTTTTTACGATAACGACGCGATGTTTTTCAATACTATAACCAAAACACTACGAAATTTTTGTCTTTGTCTTTCAATCAAAATTGAACCTTGGCGCACTCTTTAACCGGGATTTATTGTTTGCGCGTTTGAAGTCTTAAAACAAGTTTCCGCTTTTTAGGCACTGATTAGATTTTAAATCTTCTAAAATTAACAAAAAGGGCAATAAACTTTGCCAATATTTCTAGTACTGGAAAAAAACATTCGCATTTCAGCGACAAATCATTTTCTTCGATGTTTTCAGAAAGTTAACTGAATATCAGAAAGCAGTTTGTGTGTCTTCCAAGAGCAGATACAGACACACGAATTTGAATCACCTATATTTTTAATTTCGTTGTTTCGAATCATTTTTCATGTGAAAGCACTTTTTTTAATTTTTAAAAATACCTGAATTTTGATAAGAGTAAAACACGATTAAGAACACGTACATTTAAAAGGAAGATGTTTTCAAAGATAATTGTTAACTACTGCGTATAGCCGCACTATCTCTGTGTGCTGTGTTTTTCACCATTTTCACAAATTTTGACATAGCTCATAAGCAATTGCGAAAATACCTTCTATTGAAATAACCCCTTTGGCAGCGAATTATTTTAAAGCTCTTAATGAAATGAAATGCACTAAATTCAAGAGCTCAAAGATAAACCGCGCGTTTTATTATCCTATTTCGGTTACTTTATCTTCTAGTCGAGCCAGTTTTATCACTTTTACGTTCAAAGTCGTGAACGAACGCTCAATTCAACTGTTATCTTTCCATCTAGTGTATTTTTTTGTGATTACAAAGAAGATCGTATGAGATCGCCATGGTAAACTATCTAAAAAGAGACAAGCAAATGTCGTAGAAATGATTAATCACTCTTCCCTGATAGGAATTAAAGCTGCTTTAACTTGCAGTCAATTTTTAATGGCTAAAATTGAAAGTAATACACGTATATTAGTTCAACGTTGTTTTAAGCCGATTTTAAACATCTGTACAGTTAGTTCTTTGATAATGTTTATTAATGTCCCGCTTTCTTTGCTTTATGTAAAGATCTTCAGCCGACTCGCGATGATATTATTCAGACCAAATCTAAACAAGAAAAGATAGATACAAAAAGAGAACTTCCCGACGCGACAGATGAACGGAACTTTCCTAATGTGTTACATTTTCATTGCTAAATCTGTTTGTCAAACTGTAATGTATTCGATCACCAGTTTTCACCCTTACACAACTGGTTTATTACTCAAAACTAACTTTAATTTGGCCACTGTGTCCTCTTGTAAATCTCTCATGAAATTTTTATATCACATGTGAAATAAATAAAGGCTATTTCAGTTTTGATCTTCATATTGTTAATAATTTCTAACTTCCTTTCATTGTGTCTCTCTTTCCAGGCTGAACCACAGGAATTCCCATAACTCACATCTCAACCAAACCAAAGTACAGCTATCACCAGACGGCAGAACTCTTGAAGACCTCCGCGGGCTAAAAACGAAAAACCTTAAGTTGGATATAGACGATCTGGACGACGAGGATATCGACTTGGGGGACTAGATCGATCATAAATTGGACATAAATCATTAAAATATTACTAGGAAAATATTTTGAACAGGCAAAGAATACTTCAAAAGCCTATTCAAAAGCCTATCTTTTTATTTTATCTCGTAGACCTACGAGGTCGTGTGTATAGAGTTGACCGATTGTTTTCGCCTTTACGAAGAGAGAACAACGTCTAACATGAAATGTGGACTGTAGAAATTGTCGAATTGATGTACAGAAATATTGCTGTAAATGTGAGATTTATAAATAGAGACTTTGACTACTCTGAAATTTATAATATTTTAAGCTCAAAGCATACACAGTTGATGGCTGCCGTGGCAACTTTTTTTCTGCAAAGGATGACTGATAAGTCTGATAAGTCTTTCCTCTTTGTTCCGCACAGAACCATCTGGGCAATAAATAAAGCCGACACGACATAATGTTGAACGAGTTCACCCAAACCTATTTAAGATGGTTTTATTTTATTTACTAAGAGTAGAAGAGTTAGCCAGTCAGATGTTCTTTGATTATTTGTCGAAATCCGGGAACAAGTTAATGTAGCGGGACAAGAGGCCACAAAGGTTACGGAGGACACAGCAGTGTCTTGAACATCATCGGTTGCCTTCGCTTATTCCCTGTAAAGTATAAGTAAGGTATCCGGTGTTAATCCCAGTATTATTACTACTGGCCTTGACAGTTCTTTGAAAAATCTTTTGACAGTAATGAATATCTTTGGCAACTGTCTTTTAGTATGGTGTCATATACTAGAAGGGTATCCTCAAAACGAAACCATTTGTTTCGGAGCATATTAACACCTTGCTTCAATATGTGTTTCCAATCCTTTGCGATTACCATTTGAAATGAGTTAAAAGCGAGCCCTGGATAGTTTGTACGCCGCAATAGCCCAATCGATAAAAATTGCTAATTGCTGAACGTACTTGCACTCGGGGGTATGGCAAAGATAGCTAACGATTTCAATCTATACAGAAGAAAAGAACAAAACTACTCTGAACTGACTAGACACATCAGTTGGATCCCTTTCAATGGAAGATGTCAAAAAAAGGTTCAAGAAACACACTAGTGATGGATAGTAAACAATAGTTAATTAACTTAATGGTTATTAGTAATGCGTTTCATGTAAACACGGTCATTATCAGTGCGCAAGAGTGTCTTTTCAAGAGACCTCTGGCAAGCTATCAAACTCAGTCTTACCCCACTCTTACTAGATATATAGATATATACCAACATATATACATATACTTGGGACATAATAAAAAGTGAAATGAAAACAGCATTTGGTCATTTTACTTCTAGTTCTGTCAGCAGTTTATCGATTACCAACAATCACTGCCCTACTGGGAAGTACTTGAATCAATTGTAGTCTGTTTACTTAGCTTTTGAGATTCAGTAATGTCCAGTTAAGTTATGGACTCAAATATCGACCTCAGGTGCCGCAACGCACATTTGCGATTGCAGTTGGGTCTGCAGCTGAGACTATCACTCTTTGGTGAGAGAAGCGGCGGCGATGTTGCGATAGTTTCGGAGATAACCATCGAGATGTCCGTTTCCTTATCTTCTGCTGCCACTTTTTAATCATAGGACTTGCTTTTTAAAAGAAAAGCTAACATCCGCACTTATCTCAGTTAGCATGTGATAATTTTGATTCCAAATTGATTGTCTCAAACAGATATTGGATAGAAATACTTCAGCTGACAGACATTACCCATTGGTTCTTGTTTCATGAGAAAAAAACGTGTTATAAAAAACGTTGTTCTATAATACAAACTGGCATTTAGAATTCTTTTATTGTTGGATACACCTCCATGTAGAAATGAATCGAAGCATACTTCCAACAGTTTTTAACTGTATGATTGAAATCTAAGCAAAAAGATTGCAGGAATGCAATGTCCAATGTTTATCAAGAAAAAATTAAACACATTCACAGTAAAAATTATCTTTTTTGGTTGATTGATTGATGTAGAACAGAGCGTAATGACAGTGCAAAATTGGAGTTTTAAATTGTACTCTCACAAAGTATTTCATCTTCCACTTTAAAAACAGAAGTATTGATATTTAACACTAAACCTAACATCATTGAAAGTACGATGAAAGAATTAAAATCACCGATTTTTGTGGGTTATTTGAAATATTGTAATTCGTGCACTGACTATCTTCGTTTCCCTAAAAGTTTGCCTACAAAAGATAATCAGGTGAAATGAAATGTGTTAAATTGTTTTATGCAAATAAAGTCGCTCACATTGTCTCGATATGTGTAAAACTGAAAAGACGTATTAATGGCGGACTCTATCAACGTTTTTACGTGCATTTTTTGTTCATCTGAAATTAAAGTTCGGCAATTTTGTAGGTATCACTTGACTCTTGAGCCAAAAGTGTACTTCAAATGAATGCAAACGAACCAGGGCAACCGTGACTAATCTGGAATTCACAAACTGTAATCAAGAAGCAGGTTTGGGGGTAACAGCAAGATGTTAGAAACCATTACTGAAAATCAACATTTCATTTTAGTAATATGAACAACACTCAAGACTCCTCTTAACTGTATTTATATAAATTGGAACAAAATTACCCCCTTTTGGTCCTCCACATGAGTGAGCAAAAACGAAGCTACGTTTCTTCCTCATTATTGATTCGTTTGGAGTCAAAAGTTTTAAAGCAACACTTATTTAGCTTGACACCCTTTCAAATGTGATCAACAAACCATTCTCCGTAACTGATATATTTAAGATGTGAAAAAAACTCAAAATGATACAACACTTCAATGCTTGTAAATTATATGCAGTGCTCAATGAAACACTGTTTATGGATGTTCCAGTGACATTGAATCATTGAGCTAAAAGCTAGCTGTTGTTACGGTAATCTGAATGTACCCAGAAAGAATAACCGAGCCACGATGTCTCCTGACTCAGTACTGAAGAGTAAGACAATAACAGTTTTATATCTTTGCAGCTGATACACCGGGACTGTGAGAAGTTTTATCACAGAGCCATTGGTATCACATATGTCAAGGGTTCCAATATTTGGGGCATCTCATTTGAAAGGGGTACAGAACCTGTTTAGCCAATTTCAGTACCAAAAAAGAAATTCACAATAAACCATCTTAAAGGCTTAACCGGATAATTTCAAAGGTCAAGCTCGGCGATCTTGATGCCGTGTGTACTGTTTAATACCCTTCGAGTATCAACAAAACTTCAAAGCAGCCATAGGAGCCTTTTGACATTGAGAAATAGGCAGGAGTCGATATTAATAAATGTTGATCCTGAAATTTTGGTTTGGTTTGTAAAACCAAAGATGTAAATATCTTTCTGATAATGTACTAAAGATAAAACCGATTTTGCAGTTCAACGACTAAATTTCGTGTAACAGTACCTAAAAGTCGAAAGTTTAAATGTTTTGTTTGAGATTTCAATCACAAAGTATTGTTTATTAACAAATGCTTGTTGCTACACGAGTGCTCGCCAGTTGCTTAGCAAATGCTTGTTAATGTTCGCTTGAATATGCAAACTTTAACTTAATCTAGCAAGCGACGGTTGATATTTGTTCATTTATCTAATACATTTTTATTTACCTAGCTGGGCTGTCTTCGCCTGGACGCGGGAGCACTTGGAGAATGCAATATCATCGTCTTTTTTAACGTTATGTGAATTCGACTATTGAACAGTTCTCAGATCCGCAAACCACTCCACAAAATTTTGAAATCGCACTTTACTAAACGTGTATTTAAAGTTCTTAATGCCTCTTAGTTTTACAAGCTGAGTTTGCAGTTTTAGAACAAGGTCTGCAGAGCTGCAAAGAGAAAAAGGAATATTTTAGAAACAATTCGTCTTTGAACTCAAAACCTAAAAATAGACATTGTACTAATACATCAAAAGTTTTTGTTAAACAAATACATGCACTTTTTGGCTTTTCTTAGTCTAGTAAATGTTAATTACTCACCGAGAAATGACAGACGCCAGATTCAATTTGAATACAGACAGGAAACCTTACACAGAATTTCTTACATTTAATCCGGCTTCATTTCATTTCCTTCATCAAACTAAAATGTGATTAAAATTTGCAAATATCTGTTTAACAAACACGAGGAGCCACGTAGCCTGGGGTGACGAACTTTTGTCTGTCAGCACAAATTATCAGCCAGTATTTACTCAAGGCTTTCACGGTCTTTGTAATTTATTTGCCGTACTGTTCAGTGTCACACCCCAAACTAAGTACATGCTGTTGGAATAATTTTAATAAGGCCTAAAACTTTTGCTTAAATAGCGAAGTTATCTTTATATATTCCTCAATATCTCGGCCGCGATTCACCTCTCTAGTTTTTGTTAACCGTAACTTACTGTCATAGGGAGACAGAGCCTGTACTACTAGTAGTACTAATCAATTTATCAGTGTTGTCTTTGCCGGAAGTTCAGTGAGATAGCTCTCCGAAATGGTGCAGCATTTTCCTAGCTGAAAATGACTTCTATTTTACATAGCATCTGACTGTGATACGATGCTAGAAAATTGGTTGAAACTCGTACAAGTAGTTTTGAGTCAGCGCCGTCTTTTTTGAGTTACGGTAAGTTTCAGGTAAACTGATTCAGCTTTCTGTGAAAATTAGCATTCATCTTGGACTTTGAGTGCTGCTCTTTGCAATCCAAGGAGTGTTGGATTTCTAACATTTTATTAGCATGCAAAATGGTTTTTGGAGAGCTTGATTTTACCATAACTTAAGGAACTCTGACAAACATCTTGACTCTATCCGAAGCAACTGACAACCTGGCTTTTTAAACCCTTAGGTTATTTTGGGTTGCCAGCACCCCTAGCTCTGTCATAAAGTAATGTCAACGTAAATATATTTTTTAAAAAGAAAATGGGTAATAAAGAAAGATGTCGTTGTTATTGTTGTTGTTGTTAATCATTCAGTAAATTTGTTGCCTTTGCATCAAAATCAAAAGTCATATTTTTTATTGTTGTAACTCTCAGATCCTACAAAAAATGGGAATCAAATATTACAAAAAGGACAGGATTTTAAGCTTCTCTACATATCGTTTGTTGTTATCATGTAAAATCAACTAATATTTATAGACCCTTCGCTTTTCTTAAGAAGTCTTCATAAATATGGAACTGAAGCTTCCAGACTATGAATTTCATTGATCGCTTCAGCCGGATATGGTTTTCAAAGAGCCCACTTTAAAAATCGAGTTCAAAAAAAACCAAAGAAAGATATTTTCCAGATGTATGATACGTTTTTAGGCGAAGTATTACTTTCACAATTGACAACATAAAACTTTGAAATCGGCCTACTTTCGACAATGATTCCTAATATACCATTTTGAAACATGACAAACGAGCTGTCCTGAGTAGACAGTTCAGAAAAAAATATTTATGATCTTTAGTACTAAAGCATTTGCTTGGACAAAGCTGGTGAAACAGGCAACAAATGGGACTTGACACGATTACAGGATAAATTTGACCAAAATTCTGAACTGGTGCCCTGAGGGCTAAATGCTCGAACTGCTGCGAATTCTCACAGGAAGGAATCGATATCCTAAATTGACAGATGCATGTTTTAAAGTTGTTCTGTACTATGTTTACCACAAGATCGAATACCTTGACACCTAGTTGAAATATCCAAATTGTAATCTATCTGTCTGGCGTGAAGATGCGATTATCTTTCTAATAAATCCTTCTCTACTTCAGTGTTCGATTTCTATACTATCCTTATCAACCAAATAGAGTCAAAAGTTTTGAATTTCAATGTCTTTAACTTCTGAAATCAGTTTTTCAGATTCAGGGCCGGGTTGAATGGTTTTCAGAGATTAAGAGGGAATAGCACATCGGAGGACGTAATGGCTGTTGGCAGTGCCAATCCCAAAACCCCACTTTAGTAAAAATTTACATAAACACACAGCATTTTTTAATATTCTCTAACTTTACGTATCCGAATCATTAAAAATTCGTAAAAACCGAGTTTCAAATTTAACTGTTATTTATTTTGAACAAGTTTCACTGTACAAATTGACGGAGTTTTTTCTTTGGAAAGTCGAATTTTATCGCCGCACGCTTTTTTTGTATATATAATTTAAAAGAACCAGATACAATCGGCCTCATGTTGTTCTTAAATTTTTTCTTTTTTATTCAAAAAATTACTGATCTAGTTGAAAAAAAGCGTTTTATGGGTCTGCGACAGAGCTTTAGATTGTTCTTAACTTGTTCTTAAATTTCAGAAAATCTAAGCTACAGTTTGTTCTTAAAAATAATGCGTGTATCCGAAGGTACTAATTAATTAATACAGTTCTGCTCTATCACTCTGAGCTTTGCACAAGAACAAAATGTTCATCATCTTGACCAAAGCCAGTGTTTATCCAACAGCATTATATGTCTAACAACCTGGAGTAAAGAAAATCGGTAACATAATTGATAGAGGCTTTATTTAATGTTCCGTTAACCCCTTGGTTTCACCTGGATCTGACTTGGACTCAGTGAAACATTTTTAGAATTGAGTTACCACATTTCAATTTTTGTAAAGCTAATCCTTTCCAGATGAGCCACGACTTAAGAAGGTTGAACGCTGCACTGATCCCTGAAACTACTTTGCCGATATCCCTTTTTTTTTTCTTTTCTGAACTGAAGACTGAAATACATTGAAATATATTATTTACTTAAACGTACAATCTTTATTTCTCTTCTATTTCTTTTATTAAAGAGTTATTTGATATTCCGCCGAACTTGCTGAATTAGAAACTGTGACATGCCTTTGAGTGTTTGCTCATCTTCAGCTTAACTAACCAAAAGAAGTTTGTTGTAGTATAGTGGAACGACAACCACTGTCTCACATTTACATCTAACGACTGCATGGGTACTGTTAGTATTAGCTGAACGTTCACTGTTCTCTGATTGAATTGAGCGGTCTCGTTCCAACAAGCAGCTGTCAAATTAAAAGTGACAAGTTTGCTTAAAGTTGTTCTTAATAATGCGTCCTGTGGCGAATAAAACAGAAAAAGAAATTTCCGATCACTGCGCATTCAGTGAATTGGCCAGTTTTGCATCGTCTTGTTTGTTTTACTCTGCCGTTTCTTTTATGTCAAAGACAAATTTTAAATTTCGCAATTCTTAAACAAAGATAGCTGAAACCAACGAACAAAGACACTGTAACATTTTAGATAAACGCTAGAGTGAACCAGTCAAACTACATATTATGCTAGCATATGAAATCAATCGAGAAAATCTCAGGGAAACAAGATTAACCATTAAAGCCGTTTCTTCCGACAAAGATCTCATTCACGGTCCTGCTGGAATTAGTCAGTAATCAAAAGTAATAAATCAACAGAGCCCACAACCGTTAAAGATTTGTTTTCCGGCAACTTGTCCGGGCCCCCTATTCCGACTGTAATCAGCCATTCTTCTACGCTCTATTTATATCAGGCCATCAGCGAGCTCGCAACACCAGAAAAAAAACGATTCTCTGTCAGAACAGAAAAAATCTTTTAATGCCTTTTAACTCTCAACAGCGTCATAAGGGAATATCTATTTCCACTATACTTATGAAAATGTTTCATTTGACAGAAAGTGCTCATTTATGCAAAAATGGTAATTAAAAATTACCTGTAAAACACCTGTCTCTTTGATAATCAGAGAAACTCGCAATTTTTTCTGTAGATGTAGCAAAAGTAACCGAACTGAAACTTTTGAACAGCAAAACAGGATTCTTATGTTTGCTTCGATTATAAAGTAAAAACTAAAATTATTCTTATTAAGAAAATTAAAGAGTTGCCAAGTGCAAAATCAATAACATACTTAGTTGATCAAATACCGTTTCCCTTGACGCCATTAAAATGCTAAAAATCAGTACATGTCACACTTTTTCAATTATTATAAAGTTTTTATATTTCTGCAATGACAAATTGGACGAAAATTTTTGATGTCCTTTGTTCAGTTTCCACAGCAAGAAGACGTAACCGAAATTGGTACAAAAATTAAAAAAGGCGAGAAAACGTGGCAAATATTAACGATGAGCTTTTGTCTCAGATTACAATTATGACACCTTCTGGTATTTTGTTAGCGTATGGTACTTACTGAAAAATATATCATTTAAAGTATTAGCATAAAATGTAGATGATTTTGACGTGATACTGGCTTGTTTCAACGTTCTCAGTTAATTCTATCAAATTAAGGTGAAGAACATGGCTTTTAGTTTAAGCCCGTGTTGCATCTATTAAAACATCCTTCTTGAAGCACCAGTAACTACAAATCCACACAACTCACAAGCCGGATCAGTTTACGTCGGTGTGTCCTATGCCAGATTTACAATCCAATAAATATCGTATTTACCCAATTAAACTTAAAGTAAGCTTCACTATGGGAACCCGGAGTTTCAATTGGGAATGAAACGAACTGAATAACAAACATCACATGTGTACATTAATAGTGTATATAACTTTGCACGATGAAGAGCTTTAGTACATCAGAAATCACTTGGTTATTTGCATACAAATTACACGGTTGGGGAGTTACTGAACACACGTAGTAAGATTGTATTAAAAGCTTGTTTATAATTTTCTTTCTAGCTGCTGTTCGATAGCCGACAAATAGAAGAAAAACAAACGCCGATTCATGATTCTATGTTTATAAGTTGTTTCAAATATAATTTCCATTAGAGTGCTTCTGTGCAATAACAAGGCGCTAGTTCTTTGGTGTAGACAGGGAATTAATCACCTTAAAACACTCAGTGCTCAAACTTTTCAGTGCTAATGTGTTTAAACGAGCCATTCGAACTGAGTTTAAGTAAGAAGGGTTATTTAAAGGCTAAAATTTCTCAAGCTCGAAACAAGTTCCTTTCTTCAACTGAACTTCTGACAACAAAATAGTGAAAAGTCTTTTTTATTCCTGTCAGATTTCTGGTACGTTTTTCAACTAAAAAGATAAGTGGGCGAAGATTTTGTATTTGTTGTACAAGTTTCTAAAAACACAAAAAGCACTTTGCTCGGAAATGGAAACGGAAAATTCGTCATTCACTCCAGCCGGCTAATAAAGGTGAAAGATCGCAAACGAAACTTCAGTCGATCCGCAGCTAAATGCACGCAGCACAGCAGTTTGTGTGAGATACTGTCAGTTGGTACTTAGAGTGTTTCTAATACACAGATAACAATAGACGCTTCCTGCGAGCACAGGAAACGTGTACCTATTATCTATAGAGAAGCAAAACTAATAATGACTTTACTTGTTAAAGTTTTTAGGACTTTTTCCCACAATAAAATACTGGAGACATAACCGGGAAAGACCTCGCGAGTTCGCACTTTCGTGTAACGTCATTTGAAATTTAGGGGGAAATAAGTATTTCCTCGGTTAGATAGAAAAGTAGGTACTAAGTAGGTTCAACGCATAACTTCCTACACATTTAAATGTGATCTCAGACATCTGCAAAGTTCACTTAAAATGCTATTGGGCTGGCAGAATTATCATAAGATATTTTCTCATTTCCTACTGTGATGTCAAACGGATCTTTGAATGAGCTGTATTTGTAATCAGCTCGTTAAGGCTTGCACCATAATCGAAAACTCTATAACGTATATAATATAGTGCAATGTAATAATAGTCTTCAAAAGCGAAAACCGAAAAAAACCGTTTCAGTCGACCAAATTGGCGCTGATTTTTCACCAGCGCCTCAAAAACTGACGTTGACTTTCACAAAAGTAGAGTTGTTGGAGGTGTTTCGATATCGAATACATCATAGTCCAAAAGCAAAGATATCTGTTGAACTTGAGTGATAAATGAAGGAAACAAGGTGAACAATGGAAAAATTCATATGAATGTGAGAGCAGAGCGTGTGCGAACGTTCAGTGACTCGGCCAGTGCTTTGAATACAGTGATTTCATCTAATTTAACTAGTTCACAGTGCCTGAACGACATCAATAGGTAGTGAGCAGTTGGCAACAAAAAGCAAAACACGGTTTTTCGGCGATACACGACGAGAAGTGTCGAGCTGCACCTATCTCGTATAATAAGAATCTGATTGTTCGTCCCATATCGCATTTGCAAACGCCGAACTCTTCACTCACAGTGGGGAACTATGGATAGATAAAATACATTTCTTGTTTTCCACAGTTGATAAGTTGTTGTCCATTTTGTCTACGTTTGGTTTTCAAGTCTTTTAAGAACTTGACATAAATTTCCTTCAGAATCCTGATAATCAAACGTAGAAATGTTGAGAAAAGAGATACCTTTTTGTAGTCATTGTGACAGTTATCAGTTCAGTTATACTTGCGATCTTAAATTCATGTTTATAAATATCTATCGAACTTTATTTTTGCAGAAAATGCATGATTTTTGTTCAGATCCAAATCTATGAACTAATAAAACAGCTAGACAAAAATCCATCGCAACATAAGCAATCAAATTTTACTGTTGCTAATCTCACAAAACTACGTAGTCACAAATACGCGTGGACCTTGCAAGCGACTCAGTCAATGAATCTATTCTGTTTTACAATTCTCCGTGAAGATGGCATCGCTATATAGAGGATGTTTAGTATCCGTTGTTTTGAAAACTTTCTTTTTGTATTTTTTTTTTGTATTTTCAACAGCTATCCTTTAATGGTTTGTTTTGTTTATTGCTTGCACTCAGAGACAGAGTCAAAATCATCTTATTGCTTGAGCCGACATCAATTGACAGCGAGTGAATTGCACACCTTCAATTACACCCACTGACCCATCAGTGACCTAATTAAAGTTGATCTAGAACAGAGTTGAAAAGAAAATAGGGCAGTTTTTCGCTATGGTTACCTTAGGCAGAAAGCTGCCGTGGAAAAGCACTAATTTCAACAAATAACTGGGTTTTTTATCGCTATAAAGACTAAACATCATTGAATAGGCTATATTTTTGTATCAACTTTTTGAACCAATCGACAAGGTTGAGAGAGAACATTAAACTCAAAAAGGATGCCTATAAGTTTCGAACGAAAGGGAGTATACTTAGACTTCGGTGAAAGTGCATTCCTTATGCATGAAAGTTTCCGGAAAGCGTTTTAGATTTGTAAAGAATGGCAGTCAAACTCATATAGCTATTTCAATAGTTATGCATTTGTATTGAGTTAGAACGGATTATTATTTTCAAACCACTCACAGACATTCGGCTTGCTTGTACAACTTAATAGAGAATGAAAACAAACAAATGTGTTTTTGTTGAAAAAATCTAAGTAATAGTTTTGCTAATCGTTTCAACTGATAAACTAAGTCTTCGAACTTGCCTCGCGGCAACAATCAAGGCCTCTTTATGACCAGTTGTGATAGTTCTAAAGAGCTCACGCTGAGCTTCACATGGTGGACTCGCGTACTGAACACCATATGATTAAAACAAATTACTACAAGATCCTTTAGCAATGTTTATCTATTACGACTGAATATCTGTTCTTTTTTTCTACCGCTACACCGCCGATTAACTCCTTTAAGCAAGTATTTTCGCCCGCCCTCGGTATTTTGAAAACAATTAAGGTGACACGGCGCGAACACAGACAAATACCCGCTCAAAATGCCGACAAAAACAACCGGCTTTTTCACAAATTAAAACTTAGTTGAAGCAACAACTATACTTAAATAAAAGGGAAGATACCTTCCAAAGCTGCTTTTGTCAAAAGCATTCGTATGTATGAACGTTTCTTTAATGATTCCGCTTTCACCGACCCCCAAGGCTATGATCTACTAAATTGTATCGTTGAATAGAGTCTACACAGACTACAGTGCATGCCGCATGCAGCTGTCTTTCTTTTTACCTCCAATATGTTATTCGAAAGGCCTTCAAACTTTCACAGAGTGTAAGTTATCCGTCATCGTGGTTGAGCTTTGTTTCTAGTTGAATCATGCATTATGGTAGCGTGAAGTGAATTCATTTATATCCAAGGATCGACTTCGTTTGCACAAAGTTCGAAATATTCGTGTCTTTATTCAATTTCCCTGTTAGCAGCTGGTCAATGCACTGCTAAAGGCTAGCCAATATAGGAAATATTCCTCAGAGTCACATTTACGATCACAAATCAATGGACTTTGTTTTACAAGAATTGCTGTCATAGAAAACTAGCTTAAAAATTACTATTCCAAATTCCGAATTCAATAGACTGTGCATTTTTATCAATAAATCTACGATCATTTTAAAACACCAATAAATAACCTATAAGAACAGTTCTGTTGACAAGTTTTGTGCTACTTGCACTTTAAATTTTATCACTAATTTTAAGATGTGTACGACTGATTCTATTTTTACCGAAGCATAAGGAAAGCGTTGTTAGCTTCTTTTCTAATTCCATTGTGTCAACGGCTCAATAAATGAATAGTGCTGTATTTCCATATTCATACTTTAATTGTCGCTCCTCCTTTCTCTCGTTTAGAAAGCCCTCCTTCTACACGTATATTCTTTTATTTACGAGAGCGTCAATAAGCCAAATAAGCTAGCTAATAAAAGCTGTTTTGTACACAAAGTCTCCCGGGAGTGTTAGTTTGATAAGGCCACAGAGACAAAAGCAGATATTAATTGTTTTTAAAGTTGAGGTGTCGAGGGCAAATGGAAGTTATTCAACAAAGACGATCGTTACTGCACTAAGATTAGTTCACTGTTCACTCAGATGTCCAAGGCAAGGCCGGTTTTACTATGAAAACAAGGGAAAATAAGAAAACACAACTCGAACAGACTTACAAAACTTTTCTTTTCTAACCTGGTAGCAAATCAAATTCAATTTCTCATACATGAGTTGAGATTAGAAGCTGGTCAGTACTAATTGCACGTAAAAAATTGTTTGTCTCTCGATAAAACAAATCTGAAACTGAAGTATTTCTATCTTTATAACCCGTGTAGACTTGAGAAGCCTCGTGCAGACGTGAGTCGAATGTAGATCGCCAATAAAGTGGGAGAAAGCCGGGTTTGCAACGAGTTTAATCAGGCAAAAAATACCTCACACAAAACAGGCATTTACTCCCTGTTTGCACTCAGCTATCTTTAACCCTACCACTAAACCTAAGTAAACCCTAACCTTACTTCAGTTATCCTTAATCTTAACCCTAACCCTAAACAAGCTAAAACATAAAGCAAACAAAGTAAGGTAGGAGAAAGTTTGTAGGACCATTTATGAATACTACATGGAGTAGCTTCTACAAAACGAGATGGCTGACGCACGAGTTCAACGCAAACCTGGGCTGAGGGACGCTTTCCTCTGGCATAATATTTCAGTTTTTCTTCCAAGCAAATACTCCATAGTGAAATGTCACGGACGCACCCTCGCCATGGAGTATTTACCAAAGGATCTTTTAACTCCAGAACGGCCACAGATCAACTGAAAACAACCTCGAAAACTTGCATTAGTCAAATCATATATTTCAGGTCTCAGTCTTAATGTGCTCCGTGAAATACGCACATACAACTCGGCTGAAGGTTGATGTGACAACGCCGCTTTGGCACAAAAGAAAAGAAAACAAGTCATAACATAACTAGCATAGCATTACATAACATAACATAACATAACACAACCCAACTGCTAGTTCGTACTCTCAGAGGTGGTTTATCAGGTTTGTCACTTCTCGTCTCGTGAACTGCTAGTTCGTACTCTCAGTGGAGGTTTGTCAAGTTTAACAGGTTTTTCACTTCTCGTCTCGCGAACTGCTAGTTCGTACTCTCAGTGGAGGTTTATCAGGTTTTCTCCTTTTGGTTAAGATTAAAGTCAAGGTTTAGTCTAGGTTAGGTTTTAATGGGAGGGGTAGGTGGGTCCTTGACACGATCCCTTTAGCTTTATTACAGTACTGATAAAACTTAGGAGTTGACTCAAACTAATCATTAGAAAAATATAAAAAC
>JAOBYF010184324.1:0-10574 GCA_025403605.1 Parazoanthus darwini | reverse complement strand
CCCAAAAACTAACTAAAATTCGCTAAGCTGCTATTCGTCGGCTTCAATTTAGCGAAAACCTTTCTCAAATCAATTGTCAAATGCATTGAAAACGACAGAATTACGAGCATTTGAAAATAGTTACTAATTTGCTCTTTTAGACACCTTCTTTTCTTTAGGAGACTCCTTTCCTGTTAATGTGCTTCATATGTTTGCCCGTCTTTACCTAGAACTGGCTTTATCAGACTTGTGTTAAATGACAACGCAAAATATAAATTGAAAAGGAGTTGAGTTATGTCCAAAAACTCAAACTAAAACATAACTAATAAGTGCTCTTGAAGAGCTCTTTCGTGTCCACAAGACAGGACTGTTGACTGCTTACGTACATATAGGGCCCTCATACAAGGCACAGTGTATGTGGCCATTCTGTTCACATAATCACTTTCTTCAATATCTATAATACACAGACACGACTTTATGGGACACAAAGTTGTCACGTTCTCTATAGTTCTTTGTATTGTGGCTTTTTTGTGTGTTCACTTACTACGGCTACAACATTAAACAGAAACATTTCTTACGTTTTAAATTGTTGCAAAACATTTACATGTGGGACTTGCATGTGTAGTTTTACTTTTCTTTATTCCTTCCGATCACGTTAACACCGTTTAAGTTTATATTAGGCAAACCATGGTCAACCCACACGTTTCTTTTATTAGTTCCAGAAAAGTTTGGCCGAGCTTCTTAGTTCCCAAGAAATATTTAGAGTTTTTGAGCAAAGTCAGCCTGGACTTATTCTTAGAATTGTTCTTATTTTCAAGAGCAGTTAGATGACGCGCACAATTAGCTAGGGTATTTTTTAAAATCTATTTAATTACCCCCCGCCGAAAATTATGCTTCTACTTCCCTGAAATGATATCAAAATATACCTTTTATTTTGTTCAGTTGGTTCTAGTTTGGATGGAAAAGTATTGTGTGATGTTTGTTAAGGGAGATGTTAGCGGTCTTGCTACCTTTTTCATGTTTCGTGACTGACGCTCTAAAATTGGTTTCCACTTTCTCGAGAGTTAACAACATGTTTACGTTTTTCAGCTGCAGCCAAAACGATTGGAAAGGGGACAATAGCTTGAGTAAGCTGTGATCGATTAGACCATCGCTTTGAAAAACTTTTCCTATTTTAGAGACTGTTTTCGAACTCAACTCAAAAGAAAATAGCTCTTGATAGGCTTCCATATGAAAAATTCATAAACTAAACTAAGCATTCCGCTGTATTTAAAACGTTTTTCGTTAGACTTAATGATAGAAAGAAGTAATCAGAATTTGGCAAATGTTTAGCACATAAATATCCCTTCCCATTAGCTTGTAAAATTACCTATATCCTAGATGTGTAAATCGGCACACTTTCTCTTTATTCCTTTTGGTCGTTTTTTTTTATCTTAATGACCTTAAGAAAGACGTGCAGAAAAAATGGAGAGAGTTGAGATCAGATTATATTTCTCATATGATACAAAAGACTTCTGAACGGTCATGGTTTATGACGCAAATCTCGCTCGCTAAACAACGTTATGCGCATGTATCACTAGTATTGCATTCGTCACGAACTGCTGCAGTTGATTTGGTATTACATGGTATTACCACATTGATCCCACGCAGTCCTCGTATAACATCGTAAGACGTTTCCTGTTTCATCACAGAAAACTAATACACAATTTTGTATGAAAGAAGGCAATTAAATATAATCGTTTCCTATAACCCCTAAATGCCCGTAATAAAACGACTTGAAACTAAAGCTCGGCGCAAATATGTGGTTTGATCAATCAGGATTGTAGTATAGATCAGTTAAGTGTAAAACTGACGTTTGGAGCTTTAGTCTTACGCCAGAACCGACGTTCTTTAGTTATAGGCATACTATTTGGGACAAGAAATTGTTTGCATACTCGTCTAACTAGAATGCATGGTTTTGCTGCTAAAAATACCCAGGATCTGTTATAAACACCCACTTGTTTGTTTTTCTAATTTGTTCGGTTCCAGTGAACTTCCTCTTCCAAATCGAAGACATCCGAGTTAGAAAACACAACCGGTGAACTATCTTACTTTTTACCTTTAAAGTTAGAAAACATAACCGGTGAACTATCTTACTTTTTACCTTTAAAGTTAGAAAACACAACCGGTGAACTATCTTACTTTTTACCTTTAAAGTAAAGCTGTCACAAAACAGAGACAAAGCAAAGAGGAACGATCAGACTCAGAAAACAAGCAAACCAACTTAACGCATTGTTAATGAATTTTCTTTTTGTGGCCAAATGTAGACTTTGGAGAGTTTTATTTTTTATGCAAATGCGCGCTGAAGGATACCAAGCTAAGGGTAAGAAGCTTCCTCTACCTTTATTATTATTTAAAAAACTTTGAAAGTTTAGTGCATTTTGCCGAAGAATGTGTTTCTACTAGCTGTTGAAATTGCAACACCATTTCCTGTTTTTGTGTCAAAATAATTAATTACATATTCAGCGACCAAACACCAAATGGAGATGAACTTTGTTTTTGAAGTAAACGTTCCCCTACTTAGAAGGATTCCTGTGACGCTGACACGTCATAGTTTTTCTTGTTGAAATTCCTGAAAAAAGAAAAAATGCTCGTGTGTTCGTTGGCTCACAATAAACAATGCTAATATCATTTAATGATTGATACATCTCAAACACTCAATAAACGTGTTCTACGCCATTTCTTTAGTCCCTCTTTTTGTCCACTGCGTAATTTGAACCTACGCTACTTGACTGTTTCTGTACACTCACTCACTCACCTAACCACTAGACTTAACAAGTCCATTACACCAGAACTAATGCCGTAGAACGGGCCTTCTCAATTATTCTATTGTATCGATCGAGGTATTGTTTGTTGTGTTCTGTAGGAACTTATGACGTATCTGCGTCACAGGAATCTTTCTACAATTTTCTCCCTTCTATTTCCTGGAAATGACCTCATCAGAATTGTATTAACTACTCACGCAAAACATACAATGAAAAAGAATTCAACTATGTCCGAAAACTCAAATTAAAACATAACAAATAGGTGCTCAGTCCTGAAGAGCTCATCCGTATGTATAAGACAGGACTTTCAACTACATACATACTGTGCATATACATTTGTTCAGTAAACCACTATTACTATTTTTACTAGAATTATACTACTGTGTATATATACATGTAGGGGTACTTCTACAAGGCATTTCACGCAGCAAAGGTAACTGAAGTAAAGGCACTTTATTTATTGAGGGTAACACACTTACATCCATAAGGTGTAATTCTCCCGTGTGGTCCTAACCATAGCATAACACCGGGATTACCCGACTCTTTTCGAGAACTGTGTGGGTTCTTTTAAGTCCCCTGAGGTAACATTTCAGGAGACTAGATCAACGGCTTAACGTCCCTGTCCACGGACGGTGTGGCGAAAGAAGGTCACCCAAAGTTCAAACCTCGACCAGGCCGGGGATTAAACCCGTGACCTTCTGGTTGGCATTCAGAGATCTTGCCAATTGTGCTAACCTCTCACACGGCATAGTATTGGTGGCATTTCTGTTTAGGAGTTCACTTACTACAACACTTACAAACGTTTACATAATTATATGGAAGACAAAGTTGTCGCGTTCTCTATATAGTTCTTACATTGTGGGCTTTTCTCTTTAGATGTTCACTTACTAACAACGTTATACACAGACATTTACAAACATTTAAAGAATTATGTGGGACTTCTTTGTGTGACACAATTTTGTCACAGTCTGTATAGTTCTTACATAGAGGTTTTTCTGCTTAGGTGTTCACTTACTCACAACCACTGACAATACGATTATACAGTTAAAATGGACTACATGTGTGACACAAGGTTGTCACGTTCTCTGCTCTCTCTGCATGTTCTTAAAATTGTTCTTATTTTTAAGACTTGTTAGTTGGTGTATTCATTAGACTGACTTTGGCACTATGTGGTAGTGACGCAAACTTTCAGCGAGGGCATTTTTTAAAATTTTATTTTATTTGCTGCCCCCGAGCCTAAAATCATAATTCTGCCTACCTGAAATTGCATTAAAGTAAATTTGCATTAGTTTTGTTTAATGGATTCTAGTTAAGAGGGGAAACTACTGTATTATGTTGCTTACGGTAGGTGTTGAATATACATAACGGATTTATGCCTGAGGTTGGTGTTACTAGGACCGTTTATACGAGAGAAATAGGACGCGGCTCAAACAAACCGAGGCTTACATAAGAGGCAAACTGCTCGTATAAATGGCACGAAAAATATGTTCACGTTTAATATAAGCCGCGTCTTGTGTAAGCTGCGGCTTATCCTGGACTAAGGTTTCGAGCTCTTCTTATCTAAGCCGCGTTTTACCCTTAACGTGAAACTGCTGGTATAAATGGACTGAAAACGTTGTTCGCGTCGTACATGGCACGTGAACATTAAATGCGCATGTGCAAGTTTCCTTTTTGTTTTCAAGTCTCCTGAAGACAAGTTACTTTCACTCGGACGGATTTCAAAAACTGCCGAAGCCAGCCCTACAAGTCTCATCCAACTCGTGTAACAACAGGAAATGAGTCAACAGAAAGCCTTAGGGTGCTTCAAAGAAGAGAAATACGTAGACTTTAAATAAAGAAAAAGCATTTCTCACGATATGCAAGGTGTTATCAATATTTGGACGCGAACTAAGACGTGAACCATTTATACGGGCAGTTCGCACCTTACGTAAGCCGTAGTCGTATTAATGGGTCAGTTCGCGTCTTATGAAAGCCGTAGTCGTATAAATGGGTCAGTTCGCGTCTTTTGTAAGCCGTAGTCGTACAAATGGGTCAGTTCGAGTCTTCTGTAAGCCGTAGTCGTATTAATGGGTCAGTTCGCGTCTTATGTAAGCCGTAGTCGTAATAATGGGTTAGTTCGCGTCTTTTGTAAGCCGTAGTCGTATTAGTAGGTCAGTTCGCGTCTTATGTAAGCCGTAGTTGTATTAATGGGTCAGTTCGCGCCTTATGTAAGCCGTAGTTGTAATAATGGGTCAGTTCGCACTTTATGTAAGCCGTAGTTGTATTAATGGGTCAGTTCGCACTTTATGTAAGCCGTAATCCTAATAATGGTTAGTTCGCGCTTTATGTAAGCCGTAGTGGTATAAATGGGTCAGTTTGCGTCTGTTGTAAGCCATAGTCGTATTGATGGGTCAGTTCGCGTCTTATGTAAGCCGTAGTCGTAATAATGGGTCAGTTCGCGTCTTGTGTAAGCCGTAGTCGTAATAATGGGTCAGTTCGCGTCTTATGTAAGCCGTAGTCGTAATAACTCATTACGACAGATACAAGGCCCATGTGCAACCAAAGCTCAACCCAACCTTCGCTCGATACAAATTCAACAACGAGACGCAAGATACCGCAAATTACTGTGGAACAGTTTGTCACAAAGCTACGCACTCTAATTAAAGACTGTGCTTACACAAACCCTGATGAAATGATAAGAGACCGAACTGTCTTCGGTACTTCATCAGCTAAAGTTAGAGAAAAACTTATCAACGAAGGCGAAAGGCTGACCCTGGATAAAGCAATCCAAATCGCCAAATCGTATAAATATTCCCAACAACAATTGTAAACGACGTTAAGTCAGACATACATTCATTCCATACGGTTGACACCAAATCACCGCCAATCCTGGTACTGAGACCGTGATGGATATGGAATTAATCAGGTTTGTATATACATGCGATTTAGAAGAATCAGCATCGACAAACCTAGGGGCAAGTACCCAATTACTTGAAAATGAATTCTTACACAATACAAGGATGTATTTGAAGATATTGGCTTATTAGAAAGAGAATGCATCTACCAGACAAACCCAAACATACCCCGGTGGTCCACCCCACGCAAGGTCCCCCTGCCCTTGAGAGAAAACCTTAAAATGGAACTCAACAGGATGGATAAAAAACAAATTATCGTCAAGGTAACTGAATCAACCCAACGGTAAGTTCGTTAGTGATGGGCAAAAAGCCAATTTCTGAAAAGGTAAGAGTCTGTCGGGACCCCAGAGACTTAAATTGAGCTATCCTAAGGCCCCACTAACCCTCAAGAACAACAGAGAATGTTCTTCCAGAACTCCCGGGTACCAAGTATTTCACGATATCGGATGCCAAATCAGGCTACTGAAACCTAAAGTTGGGCAAAGAGTCATCCTACCTTACAACATTTAACATCCGCTTTGGAAGGTATAGATACCTGACGCTACCCTTTGGCCTCAAATCCTCTCAGCATGAATTCCAAAGGAAGATGGATGAAAACTATTGAGACCTCGGAGGTGTTACAACTCAAGTTAATTTAATTTAACTTAACCCATTTTCACTGCATTATTTAAACATAAGTAACATACATAGAATATATATAAGAAAACTTAATTAATTTCCATAAGAAACAATTAACTGCGTCCTAACAAGAAAATAAAAGTGATGACATCTCTGTATGTGGAAAAATCAGAGAAGAACATGACCTTGGTCTTCACGAAATATTAAATAGGTCGCGTGAAAAGGGAATAAAATTCGATAAGGGCAAATTTGAAACGGACTCAACACAGGTAAGATATTTTGGCCGTTTGCTCGCACAAGAAGGTGCACAGCCAGATCCATAAAAGGTGAGTGAAAACCCCAGCGAACAAGACAGAGCTAGATACCTTTCTGGGATTGGTCACTAACTTGTGTAAGTTCACACCAAACTTTTCAGTAATTACCAACCAACTGCGTGTTTTACTCACACAAGATGCAGAGTTTCATTTGGACCACTCCCAAGCTTATGCATTCTCAGAGGTCAGGAACATCAGTCCTGTACTAACCTGCTTTGCCCACCACACTTCAAGTGGGTGCCTCACTGTATGGGATAGGTGCAGCATTAGTGCAGGTGAAGTCCTCCAGACAGAACAAATGGGTTCTGACAAGTGCCTCAAGACAGCACGCTCAGAATGTGCAGTGTGTTTAAGATACAGCGATTCTAACCCCAAAGAAGGCCTTGAGCCACACCAAATCCCTTGACATCCCAACTGACTGTGCTTCTCTACTTCCCAAATCCTCTGCCATCACGTGATCAAATCAGCCAAGAGTAACGCCCAATTTGACAGTAAAAATAATTGTTGAAATATAATGAATTTATAAGGGGTCAGCAGATGTAAGGAAACTAATTACTTAAAAGTACACAGCTTGAAACGAAGACACATAAAACAAAAAGACAGTACGGAATGAAACAAGAAGATAAGCAGGGTAGATTGTTAAAAGTCATAATTGCCAGACACTGAGCTAGTAGTGAACAATAAAACGGGTTTTTTTTTCGAATTCTGTTTAGATAGATCAACACTCACGGATTTTAAAGACTCATCTCATCTCATGCTCTGTATAATGAGCCCCCTTCCACCTTCTACACTTATAAGGCTAAAACAAAAAGCAGAATATGGTGTCAAATTGTAAAAAAAAAAATCATCCCGAAGGCCCGAGTAATGATAGTCCGCCCCCCCCCCCGTCCCCCTTATTAGAATAACTACGGTAATTGTTAGTAACTACACGTATCTTTTGAAGCAATAAGATAGACCTCGAAAATGGTGTTGTTATGGCAACAAGTTTTACCTTTAACTCAAACGTTTTCTAGAATTTTATTAAGAGCAACAATAGTATACTTGTGATTCAAAATAGTTTACTCACTTTAACTCAAAGAATTACTTGGCACCAAGAAAATTAGCGACTGCTAAGCAAAAAACGATTCCTAGTTCTTGCTACTAATAATAGTTAAAAGTTTAGTTCATATTTTTAGTCACAGGCCTGATTTTGGGAGGATATTTCACCTTGAAGTTCCCATTTACCTCACAGCGACAGGTCTCGTTCAATTTTTTGGCAACAGATGTACAGACTTTTTTGTGAGAAAGTATTTACATGTAGTACATGTAGTAGTGGTAGTAGTAGTAGTAGCGGTAGTAGTAGCAGAAGCAGCAGCAGCAGCAGCAGTAGTAGTAGTAGTAGTAGTACATGTAGTAGTAGTAGTAGTAGTAGTACATGTAGTAGTAGTAGTAGTAGTAGTAGTAGTAATAGTAGTGGTGGTGGTAGTAGTGGTGGTAGTAGTGGTGGTAGTAGTAGTGGTTGTAGTAGTGGTAGTGGTGGTAGTGGTAATAATAGTAGGCTGCAAGCGGTCTTTTTCTGTTCGGTCCTGAGAGTCTGTTGAGGAAACACGAAAATCAAGTGGCGAAGCACTGCTTGCTCACTACTTTGCTGCTTGATTTCATGTTTCCTCAACTGATTCTGAGGAAGTCTTTAGTAATAGTAGTAGTAGAAGTAATATATAAAATATACATACATGTAGTAGTAGTATCAATTATAATTAATACATTAATTCTGATGGCCTAGCACTGGAGGGAATAAAACTGCACTTGGTTCGAAAGATGCTATCTATTATAAAACAATATTATTTGTTGAGGATTGAATACACAACCATGCATGTTAGATTTACAAAAGTGTAGTTGAATTGAGTTCATACAGTACACAAACCTTGGACTGGAGGTGAAAGCTAAGAAGACTTGTAACATTCTCCAGCAGAAAGTTTGGAAATGTTTAAGAGGTCTCCAGATGGTATTTCTTGAATTTTGAAGGTTTTTTTAAACATACATGTATTACTGCATAATGGGCGTAGATCGAGAGATTGTGGTCGAAAATCAAAATATTTTCAAAATATTTCGCTTAATTATAATGGTCCAGTAGTCTGTCCATAAATCGCATATTACTAGAAAGACGTTTAACTATATTTTGTAATTTTGTGTCCGTTAGTTTAGAATTACATGTATTCAAAAAACTGGGAGCTCCCGACGGCTTATTCTACCGCGAAACTTTCGTGTTCAATTCACTGTGAAATCAAATAAGGTTTGCTTTTGAGAAATTAGTAAACTAAGAAAAAGTTGGCGGAATCTTGATCGATCGGGAGGTTGCATGTAAATTCAGGAGACTCGCGAAAAACACGCGAAATTGGTTGGATTGTGTGTGAGCAAACGATGTTTTTGAAAACAGTTAAGGTAGATTAACTACCATACTCATTTCTGCATGGAAACGAATCTCGATGCAGGAAGTCGCTTGTCTATGACTACAGTATGTGTGTCAGTGGCCATGTCGGCCTGTTAAAACTTAATGCAAATCACGATAAATTAAACGGTACAAGTCATCGACAAATTTAAAGTGATACTTTGCGTTAACTGATTGAGTCAAAGCACTTAAACGTTTGAAAGGGCTTGCCCAGTCAAAAGAAACTGACATTAGTTTAGTTTCAATATACCCTCATTGAAAACACTGTAGTAATGAATTTAATGCGTGTCGATAGAAACCTTTCAGCATAAACAGGAGCAAGATCACGAGCATGCTTCTTTAATATTCAAAGCTATTTACCAACAAGTTCTTTGGTTTCATAGATCACTTTTTAATACGTGTTATTGCCCGTTCGTAGGGCTGAACGATTGACAAGTTACTCGCGGCCAAACCTTACTGGTTACCCCCTCGGGGTTAAAAAATACATAGAGGCCTATACATGTACGTAAGGATTTGTTATTGTGAGCTGTTTGTTTAGAGTTTCCACTACTTAAGACTGCTTGATATAACACCTTTTTGTACCTGCTTTCGACAGTTGCCCGTTCGATAGCCTTAACACCTGATTTTTTGTTCCCTCGTTGGTGTTAACGCGTGCAATATGTATGCATATCAGCCACGATATCAGCGCAACGACTGTTTCCCGGAAGCACGACTCAATTCCTGGAAAAAACGAGAGCCTGGGAACCAGACGTACGTATACGCAACGCCGATGTGGTTGTCTTTGGGCCCTTGGAAAAACTCTTAAATTACCTTGATAATCCTATACAGTAATTTTAAAGTTTTTTCCAGACTTAGGCTCGAGCGACGAGCAATGCCAGATGTGCGACCTGGCGCGGCTTTCTGATCTTTATTCTGGAGAGCGTCGCCCGAGTTTGATCAATTTTATATGCTTTTTAACTTTCACTTTCACTTTGCTTCCTGCTCAGCAATTTTGACGTGTAATCAGCAAATGGTCGACGGAAGTCTGACGCCAGTTCATGATCAGGTATGAGTCAATGATTTTGTCAAGTACGTGTTGTTGTATACATAAACATGTTCGCATTTTAGATGCAAAACATTGGCAGATCGAAAATTTAGTTGGTGGACCCCACCAGTGTTCGATACACACACCGTACGGACGGAACTAATCAGTTAGGTCGGGACGAGCTCGCAGAGTCGTTCCGTAATATAAAGTATCGGAAGAGTTTTGTCTGATAATGGGCTTCCAACCTGTAACATACATGTAAAAGTCATAATTATAAATAAACGAAGAAAGTTGTTACGTTGAAAGACAAAGAAGCATAAATACAAGGCAGCAGAAACATGTAAAAGCAGATGAGCGGAGCAAATTTCGGAAAACATTTGGAAATCTTAGAAAAATCTTTGAAATATCTATTTTTAAATTGTCGAAAATGTTTCTCAGGAATCTTGTAACAATTAACAAACAAAAATCATGGCTACGGGCCTTATAAACAACAGTTTATTAGCGTTCCATGGG
>JAOBYF010184213.1:0-10575 GCA_025403605.1 Parazoanthus darwini | reverse complement strand
AACTTCAAGTCGAGGTAAAGTTCCAAGTTCTCATACATTTGCTGTATTTTGGCCCTACTGGCTTCGACTCGACGTTTTTGTTCATGGCCTGAATTTCTAACAACCATTTAGGGATGGGAGCAATTTTTAAATCATAACTTACGTGCTTTGATTAATTGTGACACTCATGATTGTGGTGATAACAATGACATTGACACAGCCGTTAAAGTTAGTGAAGTGTTTTGTATAAAAAAATCTGCTGCAACCAACATAACCACGCCTACTATGTAGAAATACATTTGTGCGAGGAAACTCGCAAGTCAACAAATCTTAAAAGAAAGAATGTTCTGAATGTAGGGTTGAAAAATATTCATTGTTTGTTATGAAATCAGAGAAAGCAATTAAGTTGATTTTTCTAATTTCCAAACTTTTATTATCTTGAATTGGAAAACTTTTTTACAATTTCGCAGCGTTCTTATGTTTTAGTGCTATTTAACGTATTTTTCCCATTTTGTTACCGTTGCTTAATAATCTTAAATAAAAGCAAAATAATCAGGTTATGTCAGTTCTGCGCGGCATGGGGCGACCACTATCACCTCTAACTTTCCCTATTTAAAGAAGGTATCTAACCATTCGTTCAGACTTCATCAATCATCTACGAGATATAAGTATCACAGGTTTTTAAACGAAGCAAACAAATACTTTCAACGCCAGTCATTTCAGATCATCTTGTTTCAGCTTTAATAACTTTTTTTTTCTAATCTCACGATTGCAACGGGTAAGATTAGATTTTGCGAAATAATAAAAGCGATAAAAATTAGCAAACAGACGATTCTAGGAGACTTACAGTAATACTGCAACGTTAAACATGTAAATAGTTATGGCAAACTCGCTACACAACCAACAACAACAACAAGAATAAGTTTATTTGTTCCCTCTACACATGTATATAAAAGATTGTTTTAAAACAATATGAGAATGGCACTGGCTTCCTAAAATAACTAGAGAGCGAGCCAGGCATATTCGATTCTAAACTTAATAGAGGACGGACCGAACTGTACAGTGGGGAAAAAGAAAAAGAAAATTTAAGTACACACAAAAAAGAAAATAAAAAAATATAATCCTTATTATTCTAAGTGAGAAAAGAGTGAATTCAAGAAAACAACTATTATCAATATTCATCAATATATTTTTCTTTAAGCTTATTTTTAAATTGTCTGAGACTTGGTGAAGGACAATATTCCATACCATTGGTCCCTGAAACAAAACACATTTTTGTACGAACTTTTAAAAATGTTCAAAATTTCCTCCATCTTGGCACACCGTTTGCCTTTGCTGACGGAAGAGTCATGACGTCATGTGACGTATATAAAGGAAAATTTTGCTTTAGCTGCGTGAAAACAAGTGCGAGGTTTTGAGATTTCAGGTTGTTTTTTCGTTTTCAAGAACTCAAGCAGTTGTTTTTGCTTGGTTTTTGTGGGAAAGTGTTGGGTAAGGCAACGCCCGTCACTGAAAGTACGCCACGTGAGCCTGTCGGCTTTTTTAATCAGCGGAAGAAACTTGTATTAATGTGTACTTGCAGATAAGAAAATATTAAAAGTTTAGGTTTTATGGACACTTCACCTTGTGGACAAAGTTTGAGAGAATTTAATTTTTGGATTCAAAACAGTGTTTAAAATACTGTCTTGAGTCTGTCGAAGGAAAAAAGAGTTGCATTTCAAACATTTAAAATTGTTTGATTTAATTTTGTTGTGGCTGCTAAGGTTAATGTCGCGTCTATACATAGAGTGGGCGGGGGAAGGGAGAGTGGGAACTAGATGAATTTCGGCCCATCCCGTAAAGGACTGATACTGTCGTTCATGAGAAATTCGGGTTGGTTCTTGCCTTCAGCACCCGTTGCGACCGCTTCGCGCTCGCATTCTTCAAAGTTCGTCTCGTGTTACTAGCAATTCTTGATCATCTAGGGAGTGTTAACTTTAGGGTCAGGAATGCAGAAACCAATGTAGGTTTTGAACCGTTTGCTTTGCTGGAAACTTAGAACGCGATGAATTTTGGAGAAATGCTTACCCAGGGACAGGATGATTTTGAGTTACGATAGTGTGTAACGTAGTGGGACTTATCCTAGAGGTTAGGCACAATTTTGGCGGGAGGGTTTCATATGCGAGTTGCTAGCAATAGGGCGAGAGCATTTCTGGAGATATATTTTTTAGATATCTGGAGATATCGGTATATCAGTCTCGGTACAGCACTAGAGGAGAACTACGCTCTGTGGTAGATGCAACTCTACATTCATAAGGAACACCGCAATATAACAGTGTCTGAAGCTACAAATGCGACTAAAAATATTGAAAATGTTATTCTGTACGAGCATAACTAGAAGCAAAAGCAATTTTCGAATTGACTCTAGCCTGCGTTTATACTACAGTTTGTGATTCAATACATGTTGTTATGCAACAAACGAATGTTTAACACTGAAACGGACAACTGGCCAACTGGCCTATACTGCTATACTGCAACGAGTGTCTTAATGTATTTCAACAACGCCTTAAGTAAAGTATAAAAATCGTATGAAACTAAAGTCAAAGCTGCTTTATACTTGTAATTTTAGAATAAAAAAGGCTGAGTCTGAGTAAAATTAACAAGTTTTTGAACTTCACGTTTCAAGGTCCGGTAGATACATAAATCAAAGACGCATTGAGGAGGCTGTTTTCATTAAATTCGCAAAAGTTTTTCACATATGGTCTTGTATTTTAAAATGTGTACTTTTAACCATTTCTGTACCAGATGGCGGTCAGCAAGCAATCACCAAGTGGCGAAAATTTGCGGAATCGCTCTTTTCACACGTTTACTTAATTTCGCTTTTAATTGAAGAGTATTGGCCGTATTACAGTTAACCTTTTGAGTTCGCAGACTCGGGAGTTAAGGGCGTGTGAATCGTAGTTTTTGGGAGCCCCTTAGTACATGAAGGGCAAACGTGCTATCTATTCGTAGACCAGAATACCCACAGAATACCGGATTTATGAGCTAATCATTACCCGATATACGGCAGTGCGATCAACTGTAAACGCAAAATGACTGTACATATACCCTTCAATTGGAAATTGGACCGCAATTTCGGAACAACTCCACCAATTCGAAATACAAGATGATGCGTTACAATACAAAAAGGGTCTTCTAAGAGAAAACCCCTTGTATATATATATATATTATATGTGAAGGTGTAAGTCAACCTTGACATAGAGTGCTCGATGCTGTTGTAGCAGAGCGAAGTATAAACAATTTTAAAGATGACTCATAGACAGATTTTTTCCGTAACTCTGAGTTTCGCGCTTACGCGCTCGTCAGACAGAATCTGACAGAATCTGTAATATGTACTCTAAAGAATCTTTTCTCATAATTTTGATTGTGTCCACAAACGTTTCGACCCCAGATTGGTCATTTAAACCATCAGTTGCCTGATGAT
Organism: Parazoanthus darwini; assembly: GCA_025403605.1. NCBI lineage: Eukaryota > Metazoa > Cnidaria > Anthozoa > Zoantharia > Parazoanthidae > Parazoanthus > Parazoanthus darwini. The sequence continues at coordinate 7,133 of JAOBYF010184213.1, read as the reverse complement.
CGGATGTTTTTCTCCACCGGTGTAAATAATTTGTAAATAAGTTGTTCGGCTGTTTGTCAGGACAATGTGCAGCCGGCGGTGAATTTGTTTTGCTGATGGTGAGCTTTTATGTTTAGATTTAAATATTTTTTGATTAGTCGAAATTTCAGCTAATCATTTTCTGACCAAGGTTTTGTTTGTTCATAAAAAAGTAAGTTCTACTCGTATTGAAATACCCTTTCTTCTGCCTGAATCCACGAATGACTTGTCTCCGCGATATGCACAGCGTTTGGAAAATGTTCAAAAACAATCACAAACAGTATGGTTGGGCATTGCTAAAAATTGAAATTGAAAGACAGAGAATGCTTTCGTTCTGAGTTAAGGTTCATAACAAAATTTATTTGTCACTATACTCTTCTGTTTGCCCCTTTAGTATGAAAGACCTAGCAGTTATTGACTCGACTCCAGGCGCCATGTATTCAAAGATCGTGTCCATTGTCAACGAGGAGGTGTTCAGTGTCAGGGTGAGAAATGTTGGATTTACGCATTATCCCTCGCGGGAAACGCCTCCGTTAACTCCTAATCAAATCAAATCACATCACACTTAATATTTAACGATATTAAGTCAGACATGCACGCACGTGGTCGAGTTGGCGTTACTTGGTTGGATGTCAATGCACTGAAATAGCTTCCCATTTCATTTCACTTTTGAAATTGAGTAGAAAATTATATTCGCAATTTGCAATTTCCCATCAAAGAAACAGCAATTTCTAAATGAAAAGAAAGACGAAAACTACAGGAACTATGAGAACAAAGACAAGCGAAAAACAAAAGCCGGGAAAAAGTAGAAGAGAAAAGCGAAGACAATACTTTTGCAGTGGCGGTATCTCGCACTCCCCTAGGAAGCCCACTTGTGGTTAATTTACTTCGCCGGTAAGGAATAAGTCTAATCCTTTTCATCTGATCTTTAACAGCTGTCAGGTAACTGCGAGTTTTCACAAATATGCTAACATTTTAAAACTTTAAAACTTAAAAGCACCCTTGATTTTTTGTCGAGTCTATCCAATGTTGTTCCGTTTGCTACCTTTGTACTGTTGCTTATTCCAACGTATACGGAGATCCTAGCTGACTGCTAAGCTTGTAAAGTGTTCCTGGAGTTGCAAATAAACTAGTGCAAGAATGAGGCACAACATTAGTGTCTGTATTTTCCAGATTGCAGTGTTTAACGATGCTACGAAGGGCTCCAACGTGAGGAACATGGAAACTGTGGACACGTCCTTCGTTATGAACATCGGCTGTATCAGAGTTGTGTTCCTCAACCGGTTTGTGATGAACCTGCTGGTAAGATACTGTAGTGCTCAAGATCATTTGAGCTTGATGATGAATTGTTTTCAAAATTGATTGGGGAAATTAATTTGGTCGCTTATAAAGATCATATGAGCTTGATGATGAATTGTTTTCAAAATTGGTTGGGGAAATTAATTTGGTCGCTTATAAAACCTAAGAACAATATACTTTGGTTTGTATCGCTTGGTTTACAGTTAAGCTCTGACAAACGTGGCCAAAGGGATCAACGGTTTAACGCCAGGTCCAAAGACGGTGCGGCAAAACAATTGGATCAGGAATTGAACCCCAGGACTTTCTGGAAAGCAGTCTGCGATATTCGGACTGAGCCTGGCTTGCACACTGCTTTATTTATGTTTATGTTTGTTAATGTTTATGTTTGTAATCGAACTCTTATGTTCACATTCCATTGATAAGTATTACATGTTGTTATCCAAGTAATTGTGGCTGTCGTAAAACTGTCGAAATACGAAAACATATAATAAATGGGTTGGTGTAAAGGTCATAAACGATTCTTACTTCCCAACACTACAACTTTGCCTAGTCCTGGGTTTGTAATGACGTGAGTTGAGATTTGTTGATCTCAATTTGGTTCCGAGGGTGTAATAAGCATAAGTGAAACACATACCATGAAAGGCACAAACACTAGAAACGATAAGCCCGTGGTTGTGCCCTTCGAATTATCTTCGTTAAAATGCTTCTGTCAAATTTCTAACCGGCTTATTTTTTTATATTGAGATTGTGCAAATTTTTCTACCTTCATATGTTTAACCTGGTGCTTGTTGTTGCGCTTGGTCGTATGCCAACCTTAACATTGGATTGTTTCTTCCTAAATGGTACAATCACTCTATACGAAGGAACTTTTAAAATACAATTTTTATTTGTTGTCTTGTTTCCGTTCCTTGCAGGCGTTCTTGAACAAGTTCCAGAGAGCGCAAGACGCGCTAGAACGTGCAAAGAGGAGTGCAACAGAATCAGCCACCGCTACTGTAACTACCTTTGATTTACAGCTTTGTAGTTTGGCACCATATAGAACTATCTGTAAGAACAAGTAAGATGAGAAGCAACTGAATCAGCTACCGCTACTAAACTACCTTGAATTTAAGGCTGTGTAACTCGGGGGATTATAAAAATGTTCGTAAAAACTGGAGCGATCTTTTCCACAAATACTTGTTTTTCTAAGTTTGTTTTGAGCGACGATGAAAGGAAGTTGAAAGAGAACAGATGGCGTTTTGTTTACCCATTATGTAAATAAGTTCATTCCGATTAGCATGAACATGACCGCGGTACCCTTCAATATAGTAATACGTGATACCCCAATAACGCGTGCAAAAATGGTGTGATGTTTTATTTACCAAACTTTCTTGTACGTTGCGTGAGCAGGTTCAAAGCTACCAGAAACAGAGTTCCCGGATTAGCCTATCAGTTACTATAAAGGCTCCCCTGGTTGTTGTTCCTGTCAGCTCCAGTTCCGAAGACGCACTTGTTGCTGATCTCGGTCAGCTGACCGTGTCAAATCGCTTTAGCCTTGTGGAGCCTGGTACCGACCCTGAAGGCAGTGATGCTGCGATAGTAGAAAACATGTCCGTTCAGCTCAGCTCTGTACAGCTTGGCAGGTTAGCATGATGGTTTGTTAAGGCGAGTGTGGACCTCAACAGTTTCTGACCTATTTTCGATTGATTGTTTTATAAAAACAACATTTTTGGGGGTGTTAACCTTTGTAGCACTATAAGTTGAGTCTTGGCAGATTAATCTAAGTTTTGAAAAATGATGGCTTTATCAGTTAGAAGAAACCGGCGGTTCCCCTCACTTTGCTACTGCTAGACGGTACTTTGTCTAGCTACTACTAAATTGTTAAAGGAACTGAATGTGCTGCAGCAGGTTTGCAAGACGATTTAAGTATAAACTTGGACAAGCCTCTTGTGGATGAAACACAACAGCGACTCTTGTAAAAATTATCCTCAAACTTTAACTTGCAAATGCCATTTTAAGAGCTTCGCAGCCAAAGTCTTTACTAGTTTACTACAGAACTGAAGATCAAAATGAAAGGCATGGCATTTTAGACCATGCTTCTTAAACAAGCTAGGAGAAAGTTACAATCATACTGAGAGTGTGAAGTGAGCAGGAGTAGAAATGGTACATAACTACATTACCAAGCGATTGACAATCTTGTCATTAACTATTCGTGATCTGTAGTAAACGAATTTTTTGAGAAAAAGCATGCAATGTATTATTGCACCATATTAGGGCCATTGTGAAGAATGGACAAGACATTGATGCCACACAGCTAATTCTGGAGCCTTTCGGTCTGAGTCTGTATCTGGCCAGGAACCTGTCGTCTTGGTTCCACAAGATCCCGGATATTGACGTCAGTGGCAAGCTTCACGCTGTCAAGGTGTTGTGCTATTTTACTTATGCAAACTTATCGTCATTCCATTTACCCGATGGCTCAAATTTTCGAAAGTTGTCGAACTTATATTGAGACATAGCGGAGGAACATCTTCCAGTATGAGGAAATATTATATTGATTACAAAACTGATTAGGGTGAAACTGGTCTAACGGTATCCTGGCTTTCGCCTGTCCTTTTCCGCACCCAATGTTTCGTTGCATTGTATTAACCACACTCCAATTCCTGTTGTACGAGAGACATCTTTTTAGCAAATGTTTTTTAAAATGCTTTAATGGTGTACTTGTTAAAAGCGTGTATCTTGGGTTATAGTTTTGCGTTGGTGAAGAAGATCTTCAAACCCTATTGGGTGTGGTGTTTCAGAACTTGAGCGAAGGAAAACCCGAAGAAGCTGAGAAAGGTAAATAACATTCTCTCCAGATATGTAGCCACAGTTTACTAACAGGTTTTCATGTTCTTATAACCTATGGCTCATTCACACTACTAACTAAAAAGGTTAACAGTGCGACAGTTCTAGTACACAGACTAGCTTATAACCTGTAAGAATAGTACAACGCTCAAAATTCCTTTTAAGCAGCCCGTGAAAACCTTCCAGCACATGACAGTACCATACATTTAAGCAGAACAAATTTAATATATAATCATGTTTAGAGTTTGGTTTGAACACGGTATCAGTTATCGCAAGATGAACCTCCCAGTCCTAGTTGAAATTAACCCAGCTGAAGACTTAATCCTGAACATTTTTTCTGTTGAAATTTGTTTTGAAACGCTGCACTATGATTGGTAGACTACTCAGGTATGGCTTTCTGTTTTAGTTTAAAAAAAGCTTTTTATTTACAGAACCAGAGGAACCAGTTTCGTCCCCAGAAGATGTGGAAGACGCAATAGAAGTGAAACGAGCAGGTACGTTGTGTAACCATGAGGTTTCCTTTGATAACCTCCCGGATCAAGGTCAGGGGGATGCCGTTGGTTCGTACTGCACACCGGACAGTGGTTTTAGAGATGTTGTTTCAACAGGCGAAATACCTTTTTTGAGTATTGAAAGCCATTATCTATTCAAACAAGCACTAAATAAAACAAAAATCCCCCTTTTTTAGCGATGTTGAGTAGAGAATAGTTGTTAATCCTTCGGAAGAATTTTAAACCTTGCTGAACGATTTCGCGATTTTTCCAACATCTGATATTCCAAACATGTTCTAGTTATACTTTATTCTTATGTAAGTTTTGTTTCATTTGAAAAGATGAACTGGAGTCCGCAGATCAAACTCCAACAGGGAACGGAGTGTGGGACACCGTTAAGTTTGCTTTTGAAATCGAACAAGTGACAGTGGCGCTGTATTGGAAGGAGCCGAGACTGGTAAGAGACATCCCAAATCTATGAGACTATCCCTCCGGCGCTCTTTTCTTGAGAACGTGGAGTACCCCCTACGTCACTAATGAATAGACAGAACTAGGAAATACTCTATGTTCCAGAGGTGCTCGCCTAGTCCACATATGCCGAAGTAAACGTCCAATATTGCTACACTGTCTAGCTAATTGATAGGAGAACAAACTATATTATCTGTATTGTAGCTCACCAGAATTAGTTGTGAGTTGTCGTTTAGTCTAAGGTCAGGTTGGAAAGCAACTGGTAGTGTACCTTTGATAGTTGGTTCAAACCATTTGCGAGAATGAGCAGTGACGACTTTACAGTACTAAAAGCTGTGCCCCTTCATCTATACATGGAGCTTAATTGTACGAGGTTAGAAATGTTGTAGTTAATTAACACAAACTTTGAATCGATGAGAAAGAACCGTAACATGAGTGAGTTCAGGTTAAGATTTTTCTGCTCAGATGTATTGCATTTCCGTTCAACGTTATTTTGTTTTCCCCCTACTGATCTTTCGTAACCAATACCATTCTATGTAATTTTGTCATATTTCTTGACCGTGAGAGCGAGAATAATTGGTTATGAAAACGTCCGTGGCAACAATTACGTTTAACAACTTGGATTTTACGGCTCATCATAGTAATCGATATCGCTTTTAAGGGTAAGCTTAATAGTTTGTGTCTTTCTGCACCTTATGTTACGAAAACATGTGCAAGTTTTCCATTCGGTATACAGGTGTTTTTGAGACAACGTAACTGTTTTGTGTTGTACGAGTTGCCATTTTGTATAACCAGGGTCATCCTTTCAGGTGCTTGGCCAGAAGGTTGAGCGAGATCCTGCAAGTTGTCTTGGGCAGGTGTCAGTTGTACGAGTGGTTACAGGTGGACGAATAAAGTCTGATACATCCTTGTATGCCAGTGTTACCCTGGAGAGCTGTATCCTGGATGATACGAGGCCACAAAGTGAGAAAGGAGTCACAAGGTGGGTTCAGCTACGCTTCTCTTTCATGAGTTCATATATCCGTTCTTCCTTTATCCGACTAATTGTCCTATTTCATTATAACATCACAATTGTTTACATGATTCGAACTCTCTACCTACGTCTCCCCACTGCAACATTGGAACTCAAATGAAGTGATAACGTTGTTTACTAACATTTTCAATAATTTTGTGGACTTTATCTGTAGCAGGATGAGTGGTAGTTCACTCTCCAAACACGTATTATCATTGCATCGTGGGATTGAAGTGAGGCAAAACAGATAGTAAACAAACCAGACTTGGATACATATAAAACACCGCGATAGGATGATTTCGAATTGTTCTTCTAGCCAAAGTGAAGTAAAAGTGAAATAAAACTAATTCGGACTTTTCTCAATTGAAAATAAGAGTGATTTTTTTGCGTTGATGTGCATCCTGTGACGTCATTGTGAAATAGGGTAATTGGTTCTGTTTCTGTGCTACAATTTTCCTAAAACAAAAGTTTTGCCACCTTGCTCTCTCCTTCCTTTTCCAATTGCATTTGGCTCAACTGAAGAAGCAAGTCCTGAACAACTGTTTTCATTATAGAATGATGGAAAGATTCGCTGGCAGGCAAACCTCGGATGTTCCAAACATGGTGGATATCAAGTTCGAACAGGCCGCTTCCCAGGACAAAAACAGTAAATAAATTGGTTTTGTTAGGCTGTTGATTAGCAAACAGCCCTCTTTAAAACTAATACTATTAACAAGGTTCATATATGTTTAAACATGCAGACGTACCTTTATTAGGCGAGAAATATCGTGCAATTTTACAGCAAGTGTTGTTGTCCGACATGCTGTTCTTAGTTTGTCACCTGCTCTAATACTGCCTTTGTTATCTCAGTCAACATGGAAGTTCACAATGTGCACATTATAGCAAACCTGGAGTTCATTCGTCACCTGGCTGAAGTGTTCACGTCGGCCATGAACGTGGCCAAAGCAAGCCCGACCTCTACAGCAGTAGTACCGTCACCATCACCGTCACCTGCCACAGCTAGCAAGAGTCCGACGGTGGTG
>JAOBYF010184102.1:0-10576 GCA_025403605.1 Parazoanthus darwini | reverse complement strand
GATCTGTAATCGTTTTCGTGAATCTTAGAGTGTTTGTTTGTTGTTGAACCAATGAGCACACGAGCATTTCTTCAGGAAGCTGTGACATATCAGCGTCACAGGAATCTTTCTCAATGTATTAAGTTATTTGCTGTCAAGTAGACAGTTGAACAACAACTCAATAAGATAAATTTTGATTTCCCTTCACTTAGGCGCAACATTAAACTGTGACCGAACCGGTGAAACGTCATCTAGTTCCATCTTACTCTTCCGCACTAAATTCAAAAACTTTGGTTTTGTTTCGTTTCAGTTGAAAAAAGCCGACACTTTTGTTTTTTATTTAACAATTTTTCATTTTTCATTTTTATTTGACAATTGTTTTTAATCTTGACAACTTTGCGTTTTTATTTTCCTTTGGTAATTTTAACAGGCTCAAAGTACAGCGGCTGCTCACTGGAAGTTATGCGTGGATTAAGTGCGGTTTCGAGAAATGCTGCTTTGAAATTACTCAAGTTGTGATCTTTTGCATAAGTTATTCTACGTTGTCGTTCAGCGCCTTTGCCCTTGCCCTTCACTCAGTAGATCAGAAATAGAATGCATAATTTTTGATTCACTTAAGTGTTGACGTTAAATTGAAATCCCTGAAGGCAATTTTCAAAGAATCTGTGGGCAGGCTAAAGCTGAAAAGAATATACGTTTTCCTCTCTGCCGAGGTGAACTGGTAGTGGTTGTTGAATTTTGTCTGTTTGGTGGTCTTTAAAATACGCTTTGTATTTGGGATTCACTGAGTGAAGGCCAAGGACCGGACAGAAGGTGCATGTCCTTAATTAGCATAGGGGACAAATTTTCTGATTATATCATTATTATTCATGCTATATCGTGCCGACACGAAGTCCGTTGGACACTTTGAAATTTATTCGATATCCTTTTGAATCAGAAAGTCACGTTTTTCGGCACTAAAAATGAAAGTACGAGGCTTAAAATAAATGAAAAAGCTGTAAAATATAAACGGCATTTTAAACAAATTGAGCCGCTGAATTGTTCGCGTCAACCAAACTAGCAGCTCTCGACCAGTCAAAGATTTGTCTAATCTCGTCCCCAGATTCCTCGAGAGGGAAGAAAAAAATCGAGTTTTTTCTCCGCCCACGAGGAATTAAAGGTGTCTGTCAATTCTGTAGGCAAGTTCAAGTGTTTTTAGAGGTAGACTTTTCGTGGCCCCATAGAACGAATTACAAAAAAATTATTGATGAAATTTTGGATTTGATTTGGGGTTTGTGGTATTATGAAGTACACTGCCTGGTAAAATACTTAAAGTGTTGGTCCATTTCAGAGATGATAAGAGTTGCTCGAGAATAACTGCAAAGTTGAACTTTCTAAAAGTTTACCGAAATTAGCTTAATTTCGAAAGATAAATCTTTTCAAACAAAAACATAAAAAGAAAAGTTGTCAAGTTAAAAAAGTACAAAGTTGTGAAATAAAAAATATGAAAAAATAAAAAAGTTGTCAAATGAAAAAAAAAACAGACATCTGCCGAACTGGGGATTCCTCATTTTCTGTATTTTCTTTAGCAAAATTATGTAAACAGTTTTTCAACCGGCTGTCAAGTTTTGAGATAGTTCACTTGTCTCTCCAAAAGATATGAAAGTTTGCGTTTGTATCACTTCATAATCGCTCTTCAACAGCTCTCGTAGGATTTTTTTTTCTAAATTTTGCTTTATGCAATTGGTGTTGGTTTTTCATTACTAAGTATGATATCGATCGGCCAAATTAGCTCCCAACCAGTGCGAAGCGAAGCTCATAAATCAATAGACAGCTGCAACTTGAATGCAATTAGTTAAGAGAGGTCTGGCTGTGTGTCTTTTAAATTACTCGACCTATAGATATGGATTTGAAAATATTTATCTTCCACCTGGATTAATTATACTTAAAACATCGTACAATTCATTCACTTGTCGCTCAGTCTCGGCTGTTGGTAAATTTGCATAAATTTAAGGAATAGTAGATCGCCTGCTAGCGAAGCTTGAACTAAAAAAGGAACAAAGTTTCTTAAGTTTCTATAAGCCGGACTCAAAAAATGACGTCAGAATCTACAATGATTCGGTTGTTTCGTAGTAAGCTATACTGACCATTGCCATCTCGGGCTTCTATCGCTATTACTACAGGTACAGTGACTGCAAAACGGCGTTACTCTCATAATTTCAAAGTAAGTTATTTTGGTTATTACACTCATAGTATTATAAACTAAACAGCTTTGAACGCTAATGTTATTGCTTGGTAACTTGCTTTGAACGATATCAAAAAGCTGGATCAGTAATTATACGTAGGCTGAGTATTTTGTCGCTTTGCCTGTTTTTTTGTCTAATCCTAACGAAGAAATTCAAATGTTACGATTTTTCATTGTTTTTGCTTGTGTTTAAAAAAAGTAAATCATGCCATAGTACTATTAGTATCTATTTCAAACTGTATTTGACTTCTTGAATATGTAGATAATTATTCCTGCATATCTTAAACACGTTCATTAATCGTTGCAAAGTAGTAACAAAATAAAAACATATCCCAGTGTTATATGACCGTGGGATGCAAACCGCGTGTTGTACATACTGGAGGAGTTGAACCGGATTTTTCGAGGGCAGAACGGGCGTTATTTCACTGATATGTGCTCCCGCATGTGTTTTATTCACGAGTCTGAGAATAATATTTATCATTCGGAAATAGATTGTGTGTCTGCCGCAATGATATAAAAGCGAGAGCCAGAAATGACAGATTGGCAGATGCGAGATGGCTGATATCGGGACCACTCTCTGGAAGCAGGTGGCTCTCATGGCTTTAGTTTGTGCGTCTGCAGGTAAGAACTGGACTCATCAGTTAAATCCATTATGCAGAATGAGAATGTATTTATCTTGCTCTGACACTTATTTCATCCTTTTTCATTTTCTGTCTTACCCCATACTGACGGCTAAAGCTTTCAGGCTTCTAAGATAAACGTCAGTCGGCAAGCAGGTTAATGCGGACACCGAGAAAGTATAGATTAAGAATGCTTATCTTTTGTGATCAACTCGTGGTTAAAAGGTCTCTGCTGCGCTCCTAACAGCTTTCTAACAACTTGTCCAAGGCGACAAATCGCACACTTTTCTCGATAGTGATTCTACTTATGGCTCAGTGAAACATCATTCTAAATGCTTACAGTTCGGCTCTTAAATCAGTCTAAGAATACATAACCTGAAGGGTAAAATTATGTATAAGGGAAAAAATAAGAATTGAAGTATAGTGTCCCCAATTAGCTTTAAAGATAAATACTATTGGCACACTTAAATAAAGCTCATGTATGTGTGTATGCATGTATGTATCGACCTACCAGTACTTGTAGACATGTCGGAAAAACGCCAACCAAGCTCATAAAGTTGCAAAAAAAAAACAAGAAAAACATACAAAAGTTAAGGGTTTAATGACACTGGGTTTGCTTATTTTACTTTTCTTCGTCCACTGTGAAAAGTCAGTCGCATAAATTTTTGGTCAACAAAAGTTATACTTTTCATAATTTTGCTTTAAAACTTGGATTTCAGGTTTTTATGCGCAGTCGTTATTCCGACATATCGTACTCGTTTACTTTTGGCAGGCCCTTTGGAGTTTCGTCGAGCCTCGCTTAGCTTTTTTGGTAAAACGACATCCTTTGATCGCTGAACGTTGATAAATCGCCTTATTCGTAATTTGGGTAAACTCGGAAAATATGCATTTAATTTGGCGTTCATCACCAGACTTGTTCGCGAGTTTACACGTTTTTAGATCTCATTAAGCTGCATTGGTCTAAAATTCCAGTTTATAGATTAAACAATTCATCACATTAGAATAAAGCCGCTGGCATAGCTTTTAAAAGTATAACCATTTATATTTACTTTGCTGCTCTTTCTACCAAACTATTTGACTCTTGCTGCAGCCACAACAAAGCTTGACAACTCATGATTATTCTGCAAAATTTTAGTTTCGAAATCAGGTTTGAAGGTTTGCACCTGACGGTGTGGGAACAGGTTTGATTTGATTGGTCATGTCAAGCAGAGCGATCTTTTGATGATCCTGAAATATTTCCGTTTAAGCGATCTTTTAACTCTTTTTCCTCTTTAATTGGAACCTTTTAATCTTAATAAAATGTTGCTGATCAATCAGCATGTAAAACGTTTTTTGGTTTACCCTTTGTTAGAAGGACAATTTTCGCTCCCACGTCTACATTAACAGACGTCGTTGCAGTTCCAACGAATACAAAATGAAAACGTCAATTTACTTTGTTTTGCTTGAAAAAAAGAGATTGATTTTAAAAAAATTTGTTTGTATTTTAATGACACGTTTTTCATCTAAAATCTTTACAACTTGTTGTGTGTAAAGTGACCGTTAGAGTTTCGAAAGTTCATCATTGCTCTCTTCCTTTGTTTCTTTTTGTCTCCCTCCGTTTTGTTTCGCCAGCTCGGGATTTCCCCATTTGTTTCAGTAACTTATTTTTTTAGAAGTTTTCTCATCTTTTGAAAGATTTCATTTCATTCTAAATTCGTGATTTAAACTTCCTAAGTGTAAGTATGTCCGCGGTGTTTTATCAGAAGTTCCGTCTTCCTGCCGGTTCGAGAGTCAAAATTTTCCCGCTTCAGTTTAAGGCTCGTTCAAGCTCTACCGGATTTGATTTTCGTGCCGACACATGCACAAATCAGTCCATTACAACGTTAAGCTCGCAGTGTAAACAGGAACAGTTTTACACGGCACAAAATCTATCCGGTGTATGACATATCACTCTCGAAACGGCACGAAAATGTGCCGAAAAATTGTTCCAAGTTCGCTGTGCTTTTCACAACGATGCGACAGCTATCCCGAGTAGTGTAATTTCCTCAGTCACTTTATTTTGCATTGTTTACTTTCTGTCCTGTTCAGCACTTCCTTAACTTGTTTCAAATGCTGATTTTATTCTAGAATCATCCAGGATGCTTTGAGGTTTCGACCTTCCTGAATTTGCAATTTGTTAATCTCCGATGATAATTCGCAAACTTCCAAAAAACTTTCAACGGTTTCCCTTTCACTCGGCTGGCAATGCGTAAAAAGAGTGGAGCGGGGAGGGAGAGAGGGTGAACGATTTAGTTCATTTTTGGATGGCCATGTTTTGGAAGGTTATTTCAGTCTTACAGTTTTAAAGTTTCCTTTTTACCTGATATCGATATACCTATTTGTGATAAGTTAACTACGATAGGGAAAAAAACAAATGTTTCAGTCCCGTTTTCGTTAGGTGGACTCCACCAGAAAACTCTGGAGTTATTGCTGTTTCTTCACTTGACTGTGACAACATAGATCCGTTTCCCATTATTTGATTAAGTTGCCCACTCACTTTATCAGATGTAGAATTTATCCTCAATAACGTAACTCAAGCCGGTATTTTTTTGCTTGAAATGTTTTGGAGCAGAAGGAAGAGAAAAGAGTGGGCGGAAGAGGGGAGGGGGTGGGAGTGAGAATAACATGTATGTATAGATTGTGTTTGTAAACATACTATTACAGTGCTTTTTCATGCTATACTTCACTTGCTTTCCTTTTCTTTCCAATTTAATTTTTGTGGCTACTGGTTTAGGCAGCAAGAGCCACTATGATATCGCGCTGTAAAGTAAAGGCGTTCCCTGCTGTACTGTATGAGGCCTGGTAACTATCCCCTTTCCCTCTCACGTGTCACGCATGTCAAGTACTTTTGCTCTCACATGTATCGCTGTGTTACACAACAATATCGTTATTTTCTTATATAGTTTGTTCCTGTTGCAAATCATTGAAACTGGCCATAAACAAAACCTCGTAGCCAAACCGAAAAAATTGCTTCCAACCTTCTATTAAAAAAACGAAGATAACTCAAGTCATGTTGTAATATTCGTTAGAAAAAACAGCATAACTACACGTACCCTAAACGAATAACCATGTACATAGTTTGTTCATTCCTTCCTAATGTAATCTGTGTTAAGAGAGACTGCTACTAACGTGCCATTTATTAGCTTTAAAACAACTCATTTAACGACCACATAGGCTGTGAAACCAATAGCACAATAGCCGAACCTTTGAATGCGCCGGAACACCACTATTACGGAAGCCCAACTTTTACACTACTCCCTTGCCCCACAAATTTACGATGATTAGGCTGTGGAACTTCTCAGAAAACAAACTGTTTTAACACTCGCGCATACGAAAACCACTCATCCCCAACAAAACAATTTTAAAACACTCGCCCATTCATGTTTCATTCCAGGTGTCCGGTAGCCACGTGTATGTTCTCTCCTTGAGGGCCTACATGTATTTTCTTCATTTTGTCGACGACGGCACAAGTTATTATTCCAAATATTCAGTGCTTTAAACATTACAAGTGGCTCAAACACCCAAAGATACGGTGACAAAATTGGTTTCTATCTTTTTTCTTTATGTTGATTCTGGTCGGGTCATCCGTAAACACTATGCTAGAAATTATAAAATGGCATGCTCAGAAACTACTCCAAAAATATTGAGCTAGTTCAGTTTTGTTTCCTGAAGTCTCTTGGAAACAATTTATTGAACGGAAAACGTGATGTGAAAGCAATACTTGAACTCGATTCGATGCGGAGGAAACAGCCCTGGAGCACATTTTTTCCACGAGGTCGATTTCTTTACTTGTTTTGTTTCATCAAAACAACTAATTAAATCCCTTAAAACTGGCCCACTTTCCCACCCTTGCACGCCCAAACTATAGTGACCACCTAGCTGAGAAAATTACCGAAAAGGCGGATAAAACCCGCTTCCGTGATTTTTTTGTATCACCTGCCCCCAAGCTCATTTATTACCAGCTAAATGAATCCTTGTCGTTGTTGTAGTTGTCACGCTGTGTTCCAACGAGGCAATGAAGTGACCATGCGAAGAACTTGCGTCAGTTATATCAAATACTCGCCTTTCTGAGATTAATGCTAACCAAAGTGGTTATCCGTTACTTGCTAAATCTTAAAGGACATTTAAAATGACTGGAGTGTGTTATTTTGCTTTAAAGTGCATTTAAAAGCCCAGTGGTGCTATAATGCATGTTGCTTTTACGTACAAAGATGATTCTGACCCTGTTTGTCATTTATACTGAATGTGGTTCGAACAGCTTAACAGCTTAACCAAGTTGAAACGTGAAAGTTGTTTTATCTGTTTAGTTCAAAAACTAGAAATACGCAAATGCATCTACTAGAAGCCGTTCGCACGTTTATAACATGGATATTATATTACGGGTTTTTTACAATAGCAATTTTATTAAGACAACGGAGGCATAAATATGTCGATGTCAACATTTGAAAATGAACTTATCACGTAGGTTCAAGGACAGTGGTTTCCAAACTACAATAATTTCGATATGAAAAAAAAGCTTAAGAACAAATTAGGATGAGTTGCCAATTTTTGGCAAAAATTATGTCGCGGTTTGTTAAGAAAAAACGAAGCGCGCGGCAAATGCTTCTCACAACGTGCATGCATAATAATAAGGAGATTCGGATCAACCACAAACGTTTTGTTCCGACATAATTATGTTTTATTTTGTGCTCAAATCATTTTGTTTATTTTCATATTGTCTGTTTATATATGAAAAAAGTTTAATTGTTTCAAATTTTGATGTAGATAAAATATTAATTTTAATATTAATTTTAACAAAATTGAAAACCTTGAATGATCCCCCTTACAAACACACACGCATACACATTGACACATAAAAAGTTTTTCCGATTTTATATGTGAAGCTTTACAGAAACCAAAATGAAACTTGCAGTACTGTAGTTCAGTTTAAGGTATGGTTTCGATGGTTAAGGGAGCAATCATTTTATAGAAAGGAAGGGGGTGGGCCGGGGGAATCTTGGGGTGACTGCGATCCCTTTGAGCAAGGAGAAGTTGTGATTTGTGAAGATCGAGTGAGATAGCCCTTGTTATTTATAGAGCTCAAGTTTCATTTGGGAAATGACGTATCTTGAGTGGTACTACTCCAAATACAGGGTGTTTGCCAACTTTGGTACGTAGTTTCAGCGACAGCGCAACTGCTAACTGATATATGGGTGTATTTACGGTGTATAAAGGAAAGTAATGTCACACACAAGTGGAAGGTAAATGATGGTACTCGAAAATTCGGGAAAACTCTTCGTTACCAATATACCATGGGAGTGTCGGTATAACTTAATTAGGAAAGCGAATTGTTCATTGTCTCTCTTCTTTAGAATTGCAAAATATTCAAAAAGCTTAAGTTTTATTAACTGACAATGTAGACGATTTACTGCAATCTTTGAAGCAATTGTTAAAAAACATATGATTATTAATTGTGCTTGTTTTGGAAAAAAAGAGAAAAAAATGGTGCCAACTACATATTGTAAGTGTTCTAACTTTTACCAGTTAACAAAACTTCATAAAACTAAACACTATCATAACCATTCTTTTCGCTTGTCTTGAAAAGTAAAAGTGTTTGGTGTTTAAAACCTACTTCATTTCCTGCTTTACCTTCTTAAGCGTTTTTGTTACAAATCAGTTCTTCCCGTCCTGAGGCTGAGTGTTTCCAAATACTGCTCGATGTGTAACATAAAACTTATCATTAAACACGCTTCCTTACATGTAACTGATTGTAAGGACTCATTTTTCTTAATTGGTTACGTTTAAAAGTCCATTCTTGGTTCAAGTGAAAAGCTTCTTTTATCCGAGAACTAATAAAGTTTCTGTAGTTAAAAAAATGAAAACGAGTTTCTGTGCCGGCGACAGTAAGGCATGCACATCATCGCACCACATTTTGGCGCTAACTGTACTTGAATTTGTTGTTAATTTGTTGCAAATTTTGCTTGGTTTTATCATCCATCAAAATATAAAAGCAGAGGTATGATTTGTAGAAGTTATTTCAACTTTCAAGCTTTTTGTATTTTGTTGCTGCAGTCCGGAAAACAAAGCGGTGAATTTCAATTTTCATCAAGAAAATTTCTTGGTTTCTTTTCTCAATTGTTCTTAAACTTTAGCCTTGTTGTCACACTACACAAGAGAAGTGGTTTTCTGGCAGCTGTTAGACGTTCAAATGAAAAGTTTTGCAATCCCTCGAAAGAAGTCCTATTCTAGATTAAAACTGAGATCGTGGCGGTGGTGATAACATCAACCTTTGATCTCTAAACTTTGGACTTTCGTAAATAGCAAATACTTAATACTATTTAAAATGCATACGTGACTGATGAAAACACAAGAAAGGACCTCATGCATATGTTTGAGTCTGTAGCGGTCGCGACTGGTCAAGGTTCGCTTGTCTTAATGACGTCCGCTTCCAGACGAATAAACCGCAGTGCCTTTGTTTAAAAAAACCCTGCGAAACACAGAGAGCGCTCGCAGAAAAGTGGGCCAATTCTAGATGAAACACATGAAGGTTTTCTTATTTATTGCGTTTGTATAACACTCTGTTTAGAATTTTAAACTGACGAAAAGGCTACCATCTACCAAGCAAAAACGATTAGGACTTGGTCCGCAGAGCCTTGCAATCTTCAACAATATAGGTCCTCAGCGGTTTCATTGTCCAATGAAATGTCGTCATCAGCCAGTTGATAAGTTTAGTGTGAAACGATCCATGACCGAGCACCTACGGAATTCGTAAATCGCAAAGATTTGGTAGTTACAACGTCCGGTTTGTCTTCAACGGTGGAATAATTGATAAATTGACGCCCATATCTTGCACGTAAGGGGAAATTAATATTAGTATGTTCTAGAATTTTTCGTGTGACCAAAGCCAAACGGGGGTGAATGGGATATCTACGAGAGGATTAATTCTCTTCTGCTTTGAACTTGAAGGTGTCAAGGTGAAGCAGCGGATATATATTATATAGCTCGGACATGATATTGGAAAAAAGAGCTAAGTCATCACCTCGCGCCGGTCTAACTTTCAGATGAAAAGCTGCTAAATTATGAGATGCTAAACTATCGCTATTTGTTTTCATACATTTCTTGTTGATAGGTTTGGAAATTTTTCATTTAATTTAATGATTCCTTAAGCAAATGACAGTACTTATGATCAGTTTTGATATTCTCAATTTTATATAAAATTGTGAGGAGAAGATGGATGTTGACAAACTTGGCGGGGGAGTAAAGGGAAAAATAAAGTGTTCTGTTCGAACAAAAAAAAATGTTAGTTGTTTTAAATATCGTATCAGTTGAAAGTTTTCCTACACGAGTAGTCAAAACCGACACGGTAAACCGACAAAGAAAACAACAGTATGATAAAACAAACTTAAGTTTAAAACTAACATCACTTATTCTGTTTTAATCCCAGATACAGATTCGAATCACATCTTTAATTAGTCACTCAGGAAGGGTAGGCATAAACCATCAATATCCGGGCTCCTACGTAGACATCGTCAGATGAAAAAAACACTGTCCACGCACAAGTAGAAGATCAATGGTGATATTCAGTTCGAAAGTTCAGGAAAACCCTTCGTTGTCCATGTATTAATCTATGTACAGTACATTGAAGTAATGTGCAATTTCAGTTTCTTAGAAAATATAGCATATGTTGGGCAACACTTAATGTCTTCTGGGATTGAATTATAAATTTTTGGACCTACATATCGAAGAGAAAATTGTC
>JAOBYF010183991.1:0-10578 GCA_025403605.1 Parazoanthus darwini | reverse complement strand
ATCTTCATGGTTTCCAAAGCTTGGGACAACGTGATCCCCGTCACCATCCAAAACTGCTGGAGAAAGTCTGGGTTCCCAGGTGTGCTTTGCTGGAGTAAATGAGGTCGTAGACGCGCGGTAAATTTTGATTATGCATAACTTCGAACTTGTTTGAACGGCGGCTAGTGTTTTGGTGAATACAGCACGGACCAGTTTGATCGCTCATGCATGTGGCAGCTTCGTTCCCAGGGCCTATTTCAAAATGGCGGTTGCTCTTCGCAACTTTGCCGGAAAAATACCCACTCAAACTTTTCGTGAATAAGTATGAAAGTAACAGGAGCAGTTTTCGTATCCGCACATACGTTTCTATCGATCAACCATCAACACCACCACTTTCCAGTTAACAATTAAACGGGGTTCTGTTGGCGTTCTGAGGTGGGTGTGGTTTAGACCAAGTTGGTGTATACAGCAAGCCTAGCTAGGCCCGGTTAGAAAACATATCTGGGCTATGTCTAATTAGACTGTGTACGTAGGCTAGCAAGGCCATGTTTCTTGCTGTATTTTTCGTCTTGCTACTATTAACATTTTATCTAGTCTTTAATACATTAAGACTTTATAGCTAAACTACATTTGGTTAGGCTAAATCTGGGTTATATCAGAACGGCTATGTAGCTGCAATGGACAATACTGCGAGACAAGTTTCCTGACAAAAGACAAAACTGTCTTTTTTTTTCTTTTAGGAAATCTATAAAACCATTACTTTTATACATTTATTTTTAAGCCATTTTCCACACAAACACTACTTCTACACTTTAATACTTTGGCGCCTAATCCTCTTTATGATCGCAGTTTATTCCCCGAGGTTCAAGACAAAAGAAACAACTTATTCGTCGGCATCATTGCATACACTGGTTTCGAATCATCCCCGAGATGCGCACTGTATTAAAAAATAGGGGCAATTCGGTCTCTATAGTACTACTGTCATCATCCATATTCTCTTTTCGACCCGTTCTCTCCAATGGAAGGGGACTCTGGATCATTATCATTATGTTTATGGCAAAAGACACTGGAGAATAACGATTTAAGAAAGTGACCATATATTTCTACATTGTATGAACGATAGATTACATTATCTTTCACATGTGGGTAATGTGTCTGTAGCAATTACAAAATGGTCCAAAGACTGCTAGAACCACCAATTTGAAAATATTTATAGTTGTTCACTCTGAAATTATTTAGAACAATCCGAGTTTGACTTTGATTCAAATTCCATTCATTTAATTACCCAACCCTTTCATTCCTAAAGGTAACGGAATTTTAAAAGCATGCAGTCAATATCACTAGTGTAACAACTCGAGAAGTCTTCCATCTCTTGTCGAGTGCATTCTAAGAGTGATCAATATCAGTTTGTACGTCTGAGCCAGAAAGCGATGAAAGTGTCACCGCAAAAAGAAAAGTTCAGATGAGCGTAATATTTGTATTTATCATATACTTGTAATTCTGTACAAGTGGGCAAAAGTCAAAAAACTATGACCACCATTCGAATGCAAACTCTGGAGGTTTACATACAAACTCTTTCCAAAAATATTAAATCCGTCAAGTTATCTCTTTAGGAATGAAAGGGATTATAAAACAGCACTTTAAGAACTTAAGTGAATTGCTGAAGATAAATTACTACAGGAAACCGTTATGTTTCATATAACCATTCCCTAATGCGCGCAGAAAAATGAAACAAGTCACAGCAAGCAAAACAAACAAGCAGTTTTTAGTTTAAAAAAATCACTATCACTTCATTACAGAAGTGATACAAAACTCAGTCGCGTATTTCGTAGATAATCACCCTTTAAACGATACGGAACGGATTCCTTACTTAAAGTCAGAACAGGTAACATTTCACTTAGAAATCGCTTTAAATAAAAAAAAAATACTGACAAGATATACCCAATTATTAACCTCTCGTTTTTAGCCTCATTTGAAAGTTGGTGCAAATTGAAGGCGAATATCTTTGTTGCATCATACGTGTGTTCTTGTCATTGACAAAACAAAAACGTTTCAAAAACAGTCCAACTCGGCGATAACAGTTAACATTATCTAACACTGCAGATGTTAACTTCTTGCCCTCACAAAACGTACACCACACTGAAGTGAGCCAATATCACAAAATCTACAAGCTGTGAACAGTATCATTTAGCCCATTCTTTGTATTAATAATTTCCAATTCGAATCGACACAAGTGAACAGATCCAACACGTGAACATATACAATTTCTACAACATTCAAAGATTCCTCTTATCAGCCATTTTGTAAAATATATCTCTCATGTTTTTACAGGTGAAAGCTTAAAATTGTTTCTAGTTCT
The DNA here is from genome assembly GCA_025403605.1 of Parazoanthus darwini. NCBI lineage: Eukaryota > Metazoa > Cnidaria > Anthozoa > Zoantharia > Parazoanthidae > Parazoanthus > Parazoanthus darwini. The sequence continues at coordinate 8,240 of JAOBYF010183991.1, read as the reverse complement.
GAATCCTCCAAATCCTTACCTCAAATAAGAATAATTTTAATGGTACTACACTACTATTTCGTTACCATAATAACGAACTCCGTAAAGTTAGTGCTTGTATACTGCTGCGACGCAACTAAATCCTGGAACAGGGAACGGGGAACGGGGAACGGTCAATATTTACGAACATATGCAGCGATGCTTGACGTTCTTAATTGTTCAAATCCGCCAGCCTTGAAGAATTTGTAGATTCTCACACTGCCAAACTCATATTGACCGTTCCCCTACGCATATTGACTGTTCTCTGATCCCGGTTTTAGTAACGCCCATACTGCTGAGGAAAACATTTTCTAAGCTTGGACTTCCTTACTAACCCTTGAACAAGCAACCCAATTAGCATTATATTGTGGAAATAATGGGGTGCAGAACACTACTTTCAGCGCATGGTTCAAGTGACAGCACGTCATTAACACCTGAACAAAATGAAGATTGAATTAAAACTTGTGTTACATAATTCGGATTTGATGAAAGTGGCAGCGAAGCACGAGTAGTATTTCTCACTTTCATCTAACAAAAGTGGTTATGTTTTATTATTTTTTCGCGAACTTAAATGGTGTTTTCTGATACCGCAGCTACAAAAAATACCAACTCTTTTAAAAACTCCCTACCATTTCTGAAAATTTCCAGATTTTTCAATATTTTCGAAAATCTCCAAAAATTTTCCGAACATTTTCGAATTTTCTAATGTTTACCGAAGATTCGCCGAAGAGCTCCGACGATTTTCCCTTGAGCTCCAAAGATTTCTTGAAGAATTCAAGAGTTTCCTACATTTTCCGAAGAATTCCGAACATTTCCGAGAACTTCCTACCAAGTTGACGAAGACTTTCGGAAAACATTCATTTCCATTAAAAACAATTTCGATCACTGCCGAATTTTTCAAGTGAATGACGTTTCCAGATGCCGGTGCTAATTTTGGCTTAAAATGCGCATGCGTTATTAAGAATTAAGTTCAGTCAAGCAACAAATCATAATCTAGTTTTTCTAGGTGGGTATGGTATTACACAGAAACTGTCTTCCCGTGCAACATAAGCTTAAAGTTCGTGTTACCCGTACGATTTTTAGCGCAACATTATTGTTCGATCGACATGAAACAGGGTACCGAGTTCTTTTCATGTTGTGCGTTGCTGTGAATGATGTCAATTATTTCGTACTGCCAACATACAGAATTCTCATGGAGCTTCTTTCTAGTTTTTTTTAAACGTTATTTTCAAAAAAAATATTTCTTCCGAACAATTTATTACACGCAAAAATAAATTTCAAAAGTTTTTTTTTTTTACCGTTTGCTATCTTCTTTTAAAAATTCTACTTAACCAATTAACGCAGACTTCTCCTAATTATTGACGGACGATATCTCTTGAAGCTGTAGCCACTAAAACTGCATGGTATTTCGATAGTTGCTTTTAGACTTAAAAATGCACTTTTTAAAAAAACTATGAAGTCGGCTTTTCGAAACATCCTCCGTTGGCCGCTCGTTCAAGGGTTAATATTCAACAAAGAAGACAATGTTACATACTCATAATTTGTTTTCACTCAATCCCCGGAGATTTACCCATGACGAGGGACGTGGCGGCCATGTTGGAGCCCCCGACAAAAGAAACTAATTACAACTCTATTGTAAAAGAACACCAACATGGCGGCCTTGATGTCACATGAAAACCAGGAATAGTTCGAAAAGACATAAAGCACCGAGTCTTCAATTATCAAAACTATTTTTCCCATAAAACGGCATTTAGTGACAGTTTGGGTGCTTTCGATTTGCCGGTCTTGTCACTTGCGCGCGTCTAGTTTCCCGCCAGAACTCGCCAACTTCCCGCACTTTTATTGGCTTTGAGCGGCTCGCACACATCACGCTTCGTTTGAGAGCTGACATGATGGACAAGAACAGCCCAGCAAATGGACAGTACACAGAGTTTTAAAATAAACCCCTAACATTTATAAAATAGTTGATCACATGAGTAGTATTGTGTTTTGCACGGAGATACTTCACAGAATTGCACTTGTAATGAATGCATCTTATTCTATATATAAACTTTTTCTGTAGATAAGCAATTGCTAGACTTTTGTTTTGAACATTGTTGAAAATAAAAAATCAAATCTAAAAAATCCAATAAATGACAGTAGTAGACGAATTAGTACCAGCTATTTCCGAAATAATTTCAATAAAGTCTGAGATTTTGGTGGTTCAATAAATGTCAGGATTCAACCAACGCTTACGAAAACTGCCATTTCACATTATACTCGGTAGTCAAGAATATATAATTCTAAGAAATTCCTTTCTTTTTTTAAATTATACATTTCCAGTAACGATTATTGAGAAACAGCAATATTTAGATATAAAACAAGACACCAAATCTGAGTAGCTAATTAATATCTAAAAACAATAATTTTTCCTTAAAATAGCGGCGTTACCGTTAACTTTGTTGTTATCAACATCTTTCCGCTTTCCGTCCACTAACTGCCAACTGATACTTATCCAGTGTGGGTGATTTTAAGACTCTTCTTTGCGATTACTTAGTTGATCTGAATCAGTTCTAAGTTTGTAGTAAAACAAAGTTCAAAATCTGCTTACGGAAGAGAAGCACCCTTACGCATGAGAATGCACGTCTGACTGGGTGTTCATCGCCGACGCTTTTTCATGCCCTCAAAACTGTTTTAAAAATAAGTTCTCGGGTATCGTATTTTCTGAATTCTAAGAATTATTCGAAGCATTTTGTAATCATTATCAACTCATGTTCGGACCTTCCGAGTCTAAGTTTCGGCATTTATAAGTAAAAAATACTAGAACGAAATTTGGTCGATTTTCATTGAGAGAATGTATGAAATTTGGCTGAAAATTAGATGTAGAGATCCGACTTGCTATACATATATAACAGGTATTATTTTTGAAAAAACCTAAGGACAGCTCAAATCGGATCGCCCGATATCATAACGTGTGAATTCCGCTTACAGTCAATGGAAGTGGCGTGAGAATCGTAGCTAGAAGGGTTTCGATGCAGATTCAAAAATTACAGATGGAAAGTTCAAAAGCATGAACCAAAACTTCAGCTTAAATTTAAAACCTCTAACTTGCGTTTAAATCATCTGTTGGGCTGTTGACATTTCGATATTTGAAAATATTACGCTGAGGCCACTGTGTTTTTTTACCTTTTCACGATTTTTCTCCGAGGTGAAGAAGCACGTGGATGGTTTGCAACGAGAGGGACACGCCGACCGTGCCCTCGTCTTCAAAATGTCAAAAAATTCTCGAAGTTTGGTCCAAGACATCGCCGCAACCTTGAAAGCTACAACAAACCTGTTCTGTGTACAGTTCTCGCGCCATTTCCGTTGATTGTGAGGGATAACTGCGTCACTGTGTTCTGTAATTCCGAAATGTAATTAAATTCTACTGGATAATATCACCAGAAGAGCTTTTGTAGAATGTTCTGTCCTCTCTGGAACGCTCTGAGGAGAGACGACAACTAAACGTGCGTGATCTGCGCATAGCCCGTCTCATTCCACTCATCTTCGTCATCAGTTCCGGAAAAATTGTCTTCTGAATCTTCTGTTAGTGCACCATCAGTGCTCAAACGATCAAAACTACAGTTGGATCCAAGTGAATTAGTCTTTCTCTTCGGCTTTTTAGGAACAACAAGATTATTGCTTCCCGAACTCTCTCCATCATCCACTATAGAAAACCCCACACGGACCTTTATGGGATAAAACGCCAAGTTAATTTTTACACGTACAATGTATCACTGGTCCATCAGCTGAAAATACTTAGCATAAACCTGCGTAAAAAAAGTTGGTCCAGCCAAAACCTTAACGGTAAAGAACATTGGCAATCATTTCTAGTTGATAACTCTTCTGTAAACAAATGCGAACAAAAAAAATATCAGTCTAGACGAACTATCTGCCGTAGTCCGGGTCAAACGTCGGACTTAAGATACGACGAACTAAATTCTGCGAAGTAAGTTCGTGACATGATTAACGTTTATCTCGATTAAGTTCGACTGACTGTATTTAGGGTAACCAGTAAGGTTTGGCCGCTGAAGCACTGACAAACAGATAAAATGATACGAATGTGATAAGATAAAATCCTCCACGTGGGATCAGTTTGTAGAGCACTTTATCTTGTCACATTCATATCATTACATCTGATTGTATTTGGATCGACTGAGACGTTCTTTCGTATCAGGTGCAGATGCACAGAACGTCCAAGGAATTTGGTTCGTCCGGTCTGCAGTTCAATGTTTGACCCGCCGGAACCTAAGTTTGTTTTGACAGACGAACCAAGATTGATAGTTCGTCTGTGCGTAAAAAAAAGCACCAGCTTAAAACAGACTTGCAAAATTTGGACATTGTTTATATAAAGCCAACAGTTTTCTTGCATGCAATTTTCTTTTGATATTTGCCGCAAAAGTTAGAATACCAATACATTTGCGGCATCATAAGTCAAGTGATAGGTTTAAAAGCGCTGCAATTTATTTATTTAATTTATTTTTAAGTTGAAATGTTATGTTTTTCGCCGAAAGTTAGGCACTCGTTTTGAGCCCTGCCCCTCGTCAGCAATTTTCGATCCGACTGATTTGGAGGGATAATCCGTAAACGCCCCCTTCTGCCCAACTGGAAACAAAAACATACCACGTCAACTAACACCACACATTTGGTTTACTCACAAACCTTGAAATTAGAAGGAAACACTTTATTTCTGTCATCTTTGTGCGCCTTGTCAATATCCTGCTTTGGAATTTCAAACCACCAGCTTTCCGATTCAGAGCGGTGAACTCGAAGTGTGGGTTCTACCTCCGCCTGTCCACAATGTTGTCCGGCTTTGCTGATGAAGAATGTGTTGAACCAAAACTGAAACATCCGCTCCTGTAAATATAAAAAGTGAATTGCGAACACAAAACTGGTCATAAACTTGTGTTCAAAAGTGACAACCTATAGCTTGTCAATAACAGTAATAACGCACAGCCAATACATTAAAAAGTATCCATGCGCTTTTCAAAATAAAAATTTGTTAAAAAATTTAATTGCGTGAAAATGTTTAAAATATTTCGTGATAGATTAAAAGCTAATCTTAGGAGATGTGTCGCCCGGGACCCTAGCCTTAAAACGGAAGGAGAGTTTAAAAGAGTTCGGTAGGGCTTTCCACAGTCTGAAGCAACAGAAGAGGAAGAGCTATCGTCACAGGGCTTTTGCCGTTCTTGACTTAGGGACGATAATATAATTCGAGAAAAATGAGTGTAGAGTACAGGGCGGAATGTAGTGATAAAGGAACAAGTAGACTGTGAGCCGAGTCTTCGCAAAGTCTGAGCAAAATGAAGCGATTGCTCGCAATCTAGTCAACAAGTTATGACTTTCATTGCTTTCGCTATAATATCGCTTTCTCTGCAACAACTACCACAGCACATGAAATATCCTACTTTATTATAAAAACAAACAATTATCCTAAATACACGTACAGTCCAAATCCCTTTGCAAATGATAAATAATTCAAACTAGTCATCTCTACACTTCGCTTCACCTTTTTCCAAACCTTTCAAAACGCTTTCTGTAAACTTTTGGACATTTTCCATTCTAAAGGTTTCTGAAAAACTTCCAAATGCTTTGCGCTTTTTCTTTATGTGAATGCGTCGGCTCCTAAAATAGTGCATTTTAACTCGAAAATATAATCCATATCTTTGGTATCCTACTTTAGCACATTGTCGTGCACGGTATTTGTGGGAGTCTAGTTCTGGTTCGTGGCATATTTTAAATTTGATATCGTAGTTCCCACTGACTACAAGTGACTACAGACTCGTTTTAACGAAGTCAACCTCAAGGAAAACACTACATAAATGGGTCGATAGCCAACGTAATCAGTGGCAGCTGGGAATGCAGAACTGTACAAACTTCATTTGCCTCCCTGAAATCATTTACAGTCAATTCCACATTACCGGTACTTGGCACATACCTTCTTCCAACGATCTTTATGAAAACATTCAACCTTTATGTCCCCACAAACTGGAAGGGGTTGGCGGAAATCAAAGACAATTGAGTCGTCAGTTTTCTTGACACCCTGAAAAAAACACAACAAACAAGTATATTGTATTAAAGGCGTGTTCAAGGCCACAGCTGGTATGAAGTAAAAGAGGAACATGTCAAGTCTAATAGCAGGAAGGCAAAAATATAATACAATTTAACAAAACATCTCATTTTACCCATTTCTTGGGGGGAAGGGAAATCCCTTACCCTGCTAGATTTGGTCAGGTTGTATGTAAATTGGTGACCAGCATAAATAAGCTTTCCGTTCTTGCTGTCATCCTCTGATGAAGTCAATTAAAAGCAATGCTAAAATAGTGGATTTAAAGTGGAAAAGTTTCTGTGTTCCAGATGTCAGCTGGGAGATCGATCTATAAAGGTGTGGCAAGCATGAATGAAGGCCAGAAAGAATTTTCTTTGACTTTATCCGGGGAGAGAAAAAGGGTACCATGATGAACACTGCAAAGCTTGTAATAGCTACTCCGCCACCCTGAGGGGAGTCAGGATGGTCGAGTGGTTAGCGCTCGTGCTTCCAACCTCTGTGGACCCAGGATCGAACTTGGGCTTCACATGTGGGCTGAGAATTGTCGATCTCCTTCTGACTCCGAGAGTTTTTCCCTGGGTTCTTCGGTTTTTCTCCTTCCACAAAATCAATTTTCACACCAATATCTGTGCCGTTGGGTGACTGAACATTAGGCACTGGCTTGGGAGGATGGACAATCACTGCCAGCGCAACGACGTTAAATATAGTTCAGTTTTGGGTTTTTTTTCAATACCATACCAATCAGTCAGGGATTGAATAAAAATTGAAACGTTTTATTATCAAGAGTCTCCTCCTAAGAATATCAAATTTGTCCATACCTCAATTACTTTTGATGAGAAAATTTTAACTTTCTGCTGCCACAAAATGAACATAGGACCTACAATGAATGTTTACAGTTAGTGACTAATAAACTACATATTTTTCACAACTAAATGAAAGGTGAATTCATGAGTATGCTGACTGGCACTTCAACCGACTTTTCCAATGGTGCAAAATCAATGATCAGAAGCATTTTTAAAGAAAAAACTTTGAAAAAAGTTGAACTAGTTAGATAAGGGGCTTTTTCAATGGTTGGGGGAAAGATACTAGCTAACTTTTTTCTTTACTTGACAATATTCAAAACCCCATTCCTGACTCATTGCCAGAAGCTCTGAAGATGGATAATTTTATGGCTAACTAATTTTTATCCAAAACCATCAGTAATCACCAAACAAGAGCAGAATGTAACATGTTTGAACTTGGACTTAATTTGAGTGTGAATTTCAAGAATTACTGCAGAGAGTGAAATTTAAGTACTGGTGAAATTGTGAGGCCTTATGTGATACCCCAAACCTTATAAATTAAACAACTTACTGCAAGTTCCTGCATTAAAGTTTGGAATGGTATAAATTGTGATAGCCTTTAAGAGCACCATGGTTGGAACATAAGATAGTTGTTTTCTCAGCAGGTGGCCATAATATAGAACATATCGACGCTGGCTAGGTATAGTTACACCCTTAGCATTCGAGGTTCTTGCATCTCCATAATACTTCAGTGCCTCCTCTGTGCTTTTAAAGAAGCCATTGTGGAGCAGATAGGCACAAATCATAACTCCCGTTCTTCCCTACGGACCAATATTTGTCAATAACATTAAAACCCAACGGTTTGCATCTTGTGTTTAGTACTCAGGCCAAAGGCACCGAGCTGAGGTTTTGGCTCCATTTTTATTTTTTTGAGTCTCGATTGTTCTACACAGGCATTAACTTGCATGGTGATGCAGTGGTTAGTACATCAGCGACCTGATTGAATTTGGATTCAACATGGCACAGGTTCAAATCCTGGGGGATGCATCTCTACCTTTTTTTCTCTTGCTGATTTTTTTTTCTCTTTTCCCTCTTTTCACTTCAAAACGAAACAATATTATATTTAGCAGAATTCACAAGCATTATAGCATATAATCATATGTAAACAATCTGCTTTTAAAACCAGCATCTGTTCCACTTCACCTAGTTCATGTTTCTTTACAAAAATAATAATGCATAAAATGTAGCAAACAAGTGAAATTGACGCATACCCTGTTTCAGTCTATTTGAAACTAGACAAGTATCTTTAAAGCATATGACTTGGCCCAAGTTAGGCTATTTATATAGCCTCTTGTTACAATGTGGTGGAAAAA
>JAOBYF010183880.1:0-10579 GCA_025403605.1 Parazoanthus darwini | reverse complement strand
GACAGTCCACAACACCGGCATTGGCCTACTCCTATCGACAAGTGTGTGGGTTCTTTTAAGTCCCCCGATAGAACGTCGAGAGACTAGACCAACGGATTAACGTCCCCGTCAGCTCTTTATTTCACTTACTTTCCAAAATTTTCGTATTAAAGAAAGATTATAGTTGATATAACAAACTGGTCGTGAAGCTCAACAAACTTCAAAAGGAGCGTAAAAAGCTGCTTTGGTTGAACCAACCGTGACAGTGCACATTGCTTTATTTAATGTGTGAGCGCAAATATTCTCACTGGTTAGTTGTTCATATGCATTTCAATACCTTTTGTGTTTTGTGCACCGTCAAAGCCAACGAACAAAAATGGATAGAGAACAAAAACCTCTAACAAAGAAACTGGTCAAATTTCATAACTATTTCACTCTATTAACTATGGAAAGATCGGTTACGCATATGCTGTTTTGTTTCAGTGAAAGCGTTTGCTAAACAAAGAACGCTACAAATATTTTCCTTTTCCGTTTAAAAGAACATGTTTCTCGGTCCAGTAACAACATATTTTGATTCTTCAGAGTGCTATTAACTGTGTGCCATACACCATTCTATTTTAAGTAGGCAGAAAGCAGAGCGAAAATGTCGTCTACTTTGAACGGGCCGTGTCCTTTTATTTCTCGTTTTCTCAATTCTGCGAATTTGGCTCAAATGTTTCAACATTCAACAAATAAAACAAAACAAAAACAATGCGAAACAAAACAAAACAAAACAAAACAAAACAAAATCGATTGGAACAGAAGGGAGGGATAGTACGGGCAACAAACGATTCGGATTCAGTTTACCATCAGGAAATATACTCCGATCATAAGCTTCCTCGCGCTTTCTCTCACCAGCGTCGCCACAGAAAACTGGAAAACACTGCACATCAATTGGAACTGTGAAAGCCACAATGCAACTATGCACAGAGAAGCGGGTAGGGAAAAAAGCAAGCTTTGGAGACGTCAATTCTCTACCAAAATACTTCACGGGAAAAAATATACCACGTCAAGATCGCTAATTTGGCTGATGCAGGACACCAGTTTTTCGATGCATGTTAGAAGACCAGTGTATTACTTTTCTATAAACATCGTTCTATCTTTCTTTAGCATTTGATATAATCATTTGAAAAAGGTACGGCAGCTTAAAAGGTGTTTTGGAATATCTATCGCTGAAGCGTCTGACAGTTGCATAACTTTCAGAATTACATAATAACAACTTGAAGTCTGGGCTTGATCACGCGAAAAGTACAGCGAATAAAGCTTCGACAACAAGTTCTGATTTCTCTTGGGACTTGAAGCATAATTCTTATACGCCCCTCTCAATTCACCTAAGATTCTCAATTTATCAAAAACCTTCGGCAAAATGAACAGTTTCGACTGACTTTTATCGCACTTCTTTAGAACATGTACTCAAGAATTCGTATCTAAATCTCGCTAGCTATAATTACTGTCTATGTTCCACTACACAATTTTACTTTGTATATTTTGATGTCCTTGTGTTGACTGAAACGTGCATATTTTTCTGATGAAGCAATCCAGTTTTGAGGCCACTAGTTTTCGTAGATCAATTTTCTTACTCTGGTAAGAATTGTATGAGAAGCTAGAAGTTGATCATAAATCTGACTGGGTGAGGTTGGTTGTTTCTCCACCTGATTGAGTATTGACGATTCTTTTGAAGAAATTTCTCCAATTTATGTTACCCAGCACCAGGTCGTACCAATCACCCTTACTTTCAAACGATGAAAGAAATCGCATGCCGCGTTTTTTTCTCGAATTGGTGCCTGAAAGGATATTCAATTGTTTCGACTCTAAACCTGAACTTATATATCAAAACTGTCATCCAAAAAATAAAAAAACTAGCTTAGCTTCAAAGTTCAGGAAATATTTGAGCTTTTCCTTTTTTGCTCGCTCCGTTTATATTATGCTGTATTGCATATATTTTGTTCAAATGGAGACTGCAAGTTGTTTCTGTTTTTTCCTTGCTCAAAACAAATGAACTAGTGGTTCGGCTCAGAATTAAGAAAAACAAATGGACTTCAACCGAGTTTGAGATTTTTTAATGTGGCACGTAATTCGAAAAAACACGGCATTTGGTTTTCGAACATCTTTAAGTCACATTGTACATCATGCAAAAGCACACGGAGAAGGTTTAGAAGAGAGATGCAAGAGGGAGGCCAGCGAGGTCAGATGTGTTGTTTGTGGCAGCTTTGCTAATTTTACGACCAGTAACTTAGTGAAAAGATAAATTCTACAAATTCGCAGCAAACTGAAAAAAGTGATGCTGTGAAGTCTCCATTTCGGACAAAATGCGTCTTTGCTGAAAACAAATGTCTACAAATTATATTAGCACAAAGCATTATTATTTTAAGAGGTTTTCTCCTTGTATATAAAAGTGAATTAAGATACAATTTAGTCATGCATTTGTTAAGCTTAACTACAACAAAACAGCAAGATGTTAAAAGCTTATTTACTTATTTAACGCTAAGTCAAAATGCAAAAGAGCTAACATTTCGCTGCGGGGATTGGTCGCGAGTGTATGGAGCAGAGACTGGGTAAGAGGTGCGAGTAGTTGAGTAGGACTGGGTCTGAGTCTGCATCAGACTGGATCTTACTTCAGCGGGGACAGTTCTGCCGTCTGATGTATAGATATCGGCCAACACATCCTCACCACCGCCACTGCACGGGGAGCCCAGATGGTCACTGTATTTATAAGACATGAGAGTTAGTACGTCTGCATGTGCACTGGGAGCCCAGCCTGGTGATCACTGATACATATGGACATGAAGGTAATACATAGAGTAAGACGCACTGGGAGCCTCGAATGTCACCTCCACCATATTGCACTGTCTTTGCGATTCTTGTTACAAAAATGAAGTGAAAAGACGTGCGCTAACGTAATAACTCGTTCCGATTAACGTGACCTTGATAATAGAATTTACATTCTCTCATAGAAATATTTTCGCTAATCCATCTTTGAAAATATTTACTCAAAAGGTACATGTTTGACAAATAATTTAATATAAATAGTTTAATAATACAGTTCTTTGGCTAATTTTTGTCTTGCACCGGGTCTGTGATTCGGCTTTTTAAGTCAACGTATTTCTATTTCATACAAAAGAAAACAAGCTCAGTAGAAAATCATTTCAAATTATTCACTGATTGACAAAGGCAAACCGACATACCGAGTCATGACAGTAAACTTCGATCTTTTTCCTTTCTGAGCCCGTTTCATGTCATCTGTCACGGTGCAGAGACCAGGGAATGCGTTACTTGTCTTGATCTGCCCTAGTTGTTCAATGGCGCGGAATACATCGTCCTGATTGGCTGAAAAGTATATGATGTCATTCTCCTCGGGTTCGCCTTGCACCTTGGATGAGATCATGTGGTTCAGTCGGTCGCACAGTTGTTTCTTCACCACAAGAATCTCCACAGCGTTGCCATGCTTCAGAACTTGGTCTGAAATTACATGAGAAAGAATGACGTATTGCTTTGTGATTGGCTGAAGGTACAAATGCTGCAAATCCCAATTTTACATAAACGAACAAAGTTCGATCATTTGCGGGTACATATTGCGATATGAGTCAAATAATGCATTTCTTAATTGTGTTGATTTTTAGACGAAATAAAATCACGCGCATCAGTTGAACAAAAACGACAATTTTTTGTAGACGTTTTATGGTGATGGGTTGAGTCATCGTGTTCGATGAAACTCGTCTAACCACTTAATGTCTATGCCTGCGATGACTTATCAGCCCGATGCGCGAAGCGCAGACTTGCTGACAGTCATTGCAGACAAACTGCGAACTTTGTAAGGCTTCTGGGGCAGTAACAGCAGCATGGCGTTGTCGAATAGGGTGGAGTTTGTTGGACAAAAAGTGGCCTAGAAACAAAAACTTGCACAATGAGTGACTAAGGTGGCAATGAGTCGTGCAATCCCAAGGACACCCTCTCTTCCTGACAGTCAGTTATGAGTGCAGGGTCGGGACCCGAAACGTGCACCCACTGAGTGGAGGCGCAACAGCTGGCCAGTTACCTCATCAGAAGGCTGCCCTCACAGTAGCTTGCAGTTACTGGGACTTTATTTCGGAGTTTTCCACCTCCTAACCTTTGGCTATCCCTAGCCGCCTACAAGGCAATAGGAACCATAACCCTGGCCAAGGGAGGCAAAGGGTGTGCCAGCACTAGCCCAAGGTGCCCACCCAGGCTAGTGGAGGGAAGGAGGCGGCTTACATCTCCATTCTAGACCGGCTCCAAGTTAAGTCTAGCCACTGTCCTATAATGAATTGTGTAAAGCATCCAGTAGAGCATTGCCCTCTGGGATTGTTTGGGTAGATGGAGCAAGTGCTTTTGTTCTTCTGAAAATGCGAATATGAACAATGCCAATAATCTGGTCGGAAGTACTACAATGCAATGCGAAGTGTTAACACAGCACAAACGCCCAAGTTATTCTACTGGGTGCATGCATATACACATGTATCAGCGCGTGCTCTCGTAAGAACAAATACATACACATAAACTTGCACACAGACGCGCATGCACGTATGAATATACAAGCATACACACTTACATACAGAGACAGAGAGACAGAGACAGAAAGAGACAGACAGAGAGAGAGAGAGACAGAAACAGAGAGACAGAGACCGAGACAGACAGAGACAGAGACAGACAGAGACAGACAGGGAGAGACAGACAGACAGGGAGAGAGAGGGACAGAGAGAAAACAGAGAGCGAGACAGAGTCAGAGACAGAGAGAGATGCACATAACACTCACCGGTGAAAGTGCATGTGAGCTGTAACTTTTGCAGCTCTGTTTCCAGTCTCTCTTGCTGATTATTCAACACCTTGGATTTCCTAGCCACAGAGTTCTCCACTTCCGCAAACATAACCTTTTCGCGTTCCTGCAAAGCCTTCAGAATCCGAGGAAAACATTTCTGTATCTCAGACTTTGCAACCTCAGCTCGGGCCTCGAGGCGGCATGTGACTTCTTCCACGTCCTTGGCAGATTGATTGACAACCGGTATTTTTCTTCTGACCTTGTCGACCAGCTGGGCAATACTGTTCGTCTGCTTGTCAATGGTGTCTGTTAACTGGATGTACTTGTGTTTGCTGGTTGAATGCGTAGTCATTGTGCATTCGCGACAGATGGCTTCTTCACAGCTTTCACAGTAATATCTGTGGATTTCAAATTGCATTGATATTAAGACTGTGTGCTACCAGTTGGCAGCAAGATAAGGCCGATTCTATAACAACAGTAAAAATACTAATTTTTACTCATTCAACCAACAGTCGAGGTCTGAAGCAAAGATCAACTAATAATATTGATAATAGTAAGAGTGCCAGCAATGATGGTGATGGCAAGAATGATGTTGATTATTACAAATTTTATTATTGTTATGATAGTTTTTATTAATGATTATGATGATAGTGGTGATGTGATAGTGATGATGATGGTTGTGCTGGTTGTGGTTATGATGATAGTGATTACGGTGAGATATTCAAGGTGAGAGTGATGATGACCAGCGATGATGTGATGGTGGTGATGTGATGATGATGGTGATAATGATAATGATAATGATGATGATGGTGATGATGATAATGATGATGATGATAATGATGATGGTGATGATGATGATGGTGTTGATGATGATGATGCGATGATGATGGTGGTGACGAAGGTGGTGGTGATGATGGTGGTGACGAAGGTGGTGGTGATGATGTAATAATTATGGTGGTGATAATCATGGTAATAATTATGGTGACCAATGATGGTGATACTGATGATGGTAAAGAAAACCGGTGACAATGTTTATGACGATAGTGATGATGACCAATGATGATAATGCCAGTAACAGCTTTCAGCCTAGTAATCCATAGAATGGCTCTCCCTGACGAATACAACAAAACACATACAAATGTTAAAAATGGTGTTGAAGCAGCGAGGCATGATGACAAACTATTGAAAATTTAAACGGAGTTGACACCGGTTACTGAATGTTGTGGTGTGTTAAAACGTTACGGCCACTTCAGCACCCTTCTACAGCTAAACTGATCTAAAACTAAAAAGAAATGGAAAGAAAGTATTTAACATTCAAAAAGGTTGCTTGTATAAACGGGTTGTTAAAAAATATTGCATTTATTATTTGCGTTGCTGTCCTTGTTGAGTACTACGCATCTAAATGTATACAATTTTAAACAAAAAGTGTCAGTTATGCAAACAATTATCAGTTTGAAAATGCAAAGGAAAAGGAATCATAAAAACATTACTGATATCATTACTGAATTACGCATACTTACTCTTGGTCTAATAGTTATTATTCTAGGCCCAAAAAATTTTTGTTTTATATGTTGCTCACAAAAAACGAACCTCAGTTTTTCATATGAATGTTCGACACAAAATATCGGTCTGTGGAGAAGGTCTTCCGGGTGTGAACTCGTCTTTAACTCTTCTAACGATACCACCTGGGAACAAGAGAGGGGAAAGAGAGATTTAAGCGTTATTGGGTTGGCAAAGACTCACACCACGTGGGAACAAGAAAGGAGAGAGATCTTAAGCGTGGTTGTGTTGACAAAGACTTTTAAGTCAAAACTACTTAACGATACCACTTGAGAACAAGGGAGAGGGGAAAGAGAGATCATAGTATAATTTGGTTGACAAAGATCTGACTCTTCCAACGTACAGGGACATGGAAACTGACCCAGAAACAGACAAAGACAGAACATCGACACAAACACAGGGACGAACACAGACTGAGCGACGGGTCCGCACAAAGACTCCAACACAACACGCCAACGGAGACAAACACGGAGGCAGACGAGAGCTTAAACAAAACAAAAACACTACTGACAGAAACGATAATTTTAAAGTACCTTGTGAGATTTGGTAAGCCGAAGTCTCATGTGCGCGTTCCTGCAGTCGTAACAGAGGAAGTCCATACAGTCGATACAGCGGGCAGCAGCAGGTAGCTTGTCCTCACAGCTGCTGCACATGATCGGCTTCTGGTCACTGTTCCGCACCGCAGCTACGTCCATCATCGTTGTAACTACGAAATTGGGCGGGAACGATCCCACACCTTTTTCCTGAGACAAAATAGTTTGTAGTTTTATACAAGTTGCGCAAATAGTGAATTATTTACCGTCTCTGTCGTTGCTATTTTCATCGTCATCAGTCATTCTCGCTGTCGTTGTCATCGTATTTCATTTGTCACTGTTACTGTTGTCACTAGCTGTCACTATCATTACTTTAAACGATTGTTGTCATGACAGTTGTAATCACTTATCACTTCAACTTGTTATTTTTGCTATCTTTGTTATTGTACCTGTTTCTTTCATTGTCAAAGTTATTATCACTATTACAATCTGGAAATGTAACGGTTAAGCTTCAGGAGAGTCGTTGGTTTTGAAGGGAATTTTTTTGTTTCCAAACGCTTTTCTTGTTTAAGCCAACGTACGTACAAATATCAACAGCAGTCAAGGCAAGGAAACAGCAAAGGCATTAAAAGCGACGTTTAAGACAGCCTTCAATAAGACGATGAAAAACCAAAGGCAGAAAGATAAAGTACCAACGAAGAGGAAGAAAGCGACCATGCAGCAAACAATAACGTACGTACAAACAAGCTATTTATCATTGAAACCAGAGAAAGAAACAGCCCATCATACTCTGCAAGTGCAGAAGCAGTGAAGCTAAATGAATAGAACACGTTATCAGTGCAACAAACTCAGTGGAAACAAAGGAAACACATCTCGCATTATGTGCAGTTTTCGTTTGCTTTGTAGTAAGAACAACTCTGTCAAGTTCAGTTTTTTATGTGTGCGAGGTAGCCGAAGAGACCGACGCTGCATGGCGTCTCGAAATCCATTGGAGTGTGTGACCTTTTTCAAACAGAAAATACGCGACTGGCCTTTCACACTGCACAAAGAAAAACAAGATAAGCAAACCTATCATAGTTTTTGCAAGTTTTTGAGCCTGCGCGGTTCGCGTTCTTCCAACACATCTTTTGAGTTTGTATTGACTCCAAACAAACGAGAGGACAGTTGCAAAATCCTGAGGAGGAAACACACGACTAGTCTTTTTTCCCGTTTGGTGAAAGTAGTGATACTTTGTGTTCCGAGGTCTGTGTATGAAATAAAAGGAAATTAGAGTCACGAAAATTCTAATTCCGAGATTACCTTTGGTGCCCTTGCCCATATGTTGAAAAGTTATGGCAATTTTTTGGCATCAAATGCACTCAAAGATCTCTATAATTTTTTGAAAAGAAGTAGTTTTGTATTTGTGCACGGAAGCCACTTCAGATACCATGGTAATAAGTTTTATAAATCTGATATATGTGCCGTATTTTTTAGGGTGTTCCAAATTATGACAGACAACGAAACTGAGATTACCAAACTCTTTTCAAGACATGTGTAAAGTCTTCCGGTAGAAGATCATGAATGTAACATTTCCATCTATAGACAGTTTAGCAAAAGAAGGCTGCAAAAAATTTAACCCTGAACAAGGTCGGGGTTTGAAACCAGTACCTTCTGGTTGGAAGTTGAAATTTTTAATTACTGCGCTAATTTTGTTTACATAAGAATCTTCCCATTGATAAAAGCTTTTTACTTTCCTCGTCTTATCTTCTTTTTTGAAGACCACGTGTTTCTTTTTGAGATATTTCCCTGATATCTTGCTGAGATGTGAGAAAACAACAAAGACTTAAACCCTAAACAATCATTAAGGAAACAGAATTCTCAAAGAAGGAACACCCGAAATCTCATGACAGTTGATGTCTCAAAAGAGAACTGCACGGTAATGCGAGATATGGCAAATGTGAGTATGTAAATGACGTGTACCTTGTACATCACGTGACCGCCGGTGTATCCACCCTGTTGAGGGACAAAACAGTCACCACTGACTGAGGAAGCGATAGAAACAAAAGTGATAAGACAGCCGCGTTTAAAAGAGGCGTGGATCCTAGTAGAACAAGAGTGGGAGAGCAACACTGGCTGGTTCTGTAGGCAGCCTGAATAGCTGCCAGGAAATTTCTGCCAGCTAAAAAATGATACAGTTCTATGCATGTTGTAATTAGGTTTGTTGTTCACTGTAAATCACTTTCTGTCATGCAGAATTCGTGACAGGAGATAATGATAAATATGATGGTCGCAAAGGGGGAAGTGACGATTTTTGTCACAGAGACGATGGTAATGCCGTTCATCGTAACGATGAAAACATCAGCGACATTCTAAAAAGGATGATCGTCAGCTTTATTAGGATAGGATGACAGAGAAAAGGGATAATGACAACTATAACAATAATTATTATCATGAGGATGAGGGTTATGGTAATGGTGTATTTCATGGTCTTAAGGGTTTATCTATTTCCATAAATGTTATTACAACTTTGACAAAGGAACAAATAATAAAGAAGGTGCAGGATTGACAACCATAGGGGATTAATCAGACAGTCCTGCACTCTATATAATATACATTATTAGCTTATAGAAATAGTAGCGGTCACTTAAAGCAGAATTAGATTGCATTACACTTTACAATGATAAAATAACGATGATGATGATGATGATGAGACGACGACCATTGATAATGACAACCGGTAAGAATTATAATATCAGACTTCGATAGAGATAACGATGATAGTAGTGAACGTGACAATGATAACGACAATGGTAACGATAATATTTATGATTAAAGATCACTGGTGACAGCCCTTATGACAGTTTTCAATGCTGAAAATACCAATGGTACCGACGGAAAAGTCTCGACACAGATGAAAAACATGGCAGGTAAATCAAAATTATGTCAACAAGAGAACAAACAGGGTGTACCTGTTTGAGAAAAGTTCAAGCACAGAATGAGAAAAACAGTAAGACCAGTTATCAACCAATAAGCAACAAGCCGTTCAAAGCCCCGCGTCAAAGCGAGTCCGTGAAAAAAGATTGGAGTCTGCCTGTGGCTTGGACTAGTGACACTCAAAACAAATAAAAATACTTTGACTTAAATACAACCCAGCACAACTTTACATGCTGTTTTGTAATTGAACTCACGTAGACCATCTGTGAAGCATTTCAATTTCTGCAAGCATCAAACGCCCAGTTCTGGTTTCCGACATACTTTGCGCGTAGTTGAAAACTTTCGGTTGATAGAGAATGTCATTTTAAACCCAGTCTCATCTCAAGCTATAGTGACAGTATAGTGACTATTCTAAACGACCTTTATGCTTATCTACAGCAAGTTATTTTAGTTTCTAGACTGGCTAGTTGAAACCAAAACATAAACAAAGGGCAGATGACAGCGGACAGTGAAACTCAGTAAATATATGTGGAGATTTAGCACCGCTACCCAGTCCACTACAAGATCACGTTCACAGTAACTAAAGCATAACTTGGAAAATGGTTCATTTGTTTTAAAACAATAATAGTTAATACCTTTGGTTGTTGCTCAAAGTAGTACAGGATCATTTACTTTTTACATAACAAAGATTCGAAACTACAAGATTTGTTACCAACTCAGAGGTCTACAGAATTTAAGGAGAGTGCGCTCAGTTATATTCTTCCTAAAATGCGTACAA